>JACVVK020000229.1:697500-762500 GCA_018292915.2 Batillaria attramentaria
ACGGGACGGGACAAGGAGGTAAAAAGGCCAGCACAAATACTTGGTTCGGCCAGCCGGGATTCAAACTCACGACCAAAGCATTGAAAGTCTAATGCTTTGCCATTCGACTATCCCGGCTCCCCAAAACTTGATCGAGAGAGAGAGAGAGAGAGAGGCCGGTAAGAAGACATACATACCTGAACCTGCCCAGACCAACACGTGTAGCGCAGGTGCAAGAGGTGGATGTGTGTATCGATGCAGACGTCGGGAAGTTTACATTACTGGGATATAAAGGGTGATTACTGCACTTGGCACCACGTGACGCCAATCTACATACCTTTCCTACTGTCTTACTGTAGCCAAGAGGAGGTGCGGGGGAGGGGTACGATGGGGGTGGGGGATGGGGGGGGGAGGGGTTAGGAGAGAATTGGTGCAGGTAGGTGAATACAGAAACTTCGTCCTATTGCGTAGGTACGGACATATAGATAGACACATAGACACTCATTGCTTGTTTGCTTTCCTTTATTCCAGCACACGCGCGCACACACACACACACACACACACACACACACACACACACACACACACACACACACACACACACACACACACACAGAGAGTCAGAGAGAGAGAGAGAGAGAGGTGTCCTCAGGATTTCCAGAGAAAATTCGATTTTCTGGGCAAAGCCTTGACTGTAGAGACCAGTGTAGATCTTCCGGGCTTTTCTGCTTAATCCAAAGTAATGTCACAATTTGCATCGACTGAAAGGGTCGTCGTTAAATGTCGTCTGCTGCTAAGCCCGCGCTGAGTTCTGTGCGCGTGCGTGCGTGCGTGCGTGCGTGCGTGCGTGCGTGCGTGTGTGTGTGTGTGTGTGTGTGTGTGTGTGTGTGTGTGTGTGTGTGTGTGTGTGAGAGAGAGTGAGAGAGAGAGAGAGAGAGAGAGAGAGAGAGAGAGAGAGTTCAGTTTTAGGGGTAAAAGCCGCGCAAGCCACAAAAACTAACTCGCGGCTGAGTGTGCCTGCACTACATCATAAAAACAACAGAGAGAGAGAGAGAGAGAGAGAGAGATTTTAAAGTAAAGCCGCGGAAGCCACAAAAAATAATTCGCGGCTGAGTGTGCCTGCACTACATGAAAAAAAGAGAGAGAGAGAGAGAGAGCTGATTGTGTGTGTGTGTGTGGGGGGGGGGGGGTGTAGGGGGAGGGGGTACCAAAACAATATATTCCAGTGCATACCCTCCCTGCCAATAGTGAGTGAGAGGTCACGCACGGAGGGGATTTACCACCAGGGAGGGGGAAAGAATGGGTCGGTCTGGAACCCGCGTATTAGGACATCCCGGCTGTCTGTCTGTCGCTAATACAATTTGGGTGCGAGCAAAGTTGGCGGCACTCGGTTCAAACGGCGTACTCATTACCTGGGGGACTCGGTACACGCTGTAACACTGTCCAGCCTAGATGTCTGGGGATTTCGGGAAACGGTGTAGAACACACAAAAAAATCAGTTTAGCCTCCAATGAACGGGTATTGGAGGTAGTGATTTTGGAACCGTTCTGGACAAAAGATCAGATTAACGTGAAAGAAACGGGTGTTTGGGGTAGAGGTTTTTGAACGGCGCAAAAATCAGTTTAACGTCAAACAAGCAGGTACTGAGGGTAAGAGATTTCAAAACGGTGCTGTACAAAAAATTAACGTAAAACGCACGGGTATTTAATTGAGATGGAGATTTTGTGATAACGCTGAACAAGAAGATCAGTTTAGCGTAGAACATACTGCCGGGTATTTGGGGGTGAATATTTTGGCACAGCGAAGGACAGACAAATCGCTTCAACGCCTGTCATGCGAGTGATCTGATCCTTGATGAGGACGTGAACGACAGTGAATAGGTCGTTTGATCACCACGCTAATGGATCCGACTGTTGGTGAATGCGATTCCCGGGTAGAATTTGTCGCCACGAAAAGGATCAGGGTGTGACTGAACCGAGACAGGAAATTGATTTGGGGACATCTGAAGAGAAATCGGAATACGTTTTGACAAATCACTGCTGTAAATAGGTTGGCTGCTTCTTTGTGGAATGAAGGTTCTATTCTATTCCAAGGGTGACATCAAACACGACGGTAAGGCAAACCAGCTGAAATGTTGGTACCCAGCCAGGATTCGAACTCACGACCTGAACATTCAAAGTCCAGCGTTCTACCAACTCGGCTGTCATGGCTCCCCAGCTGCTTTCAAATTTTAACGCCGGGATATTTATGACAGGAAGCGTTGAATGCGGCCCTGTCCCGCGGTACCAAACCAAACGGACCTCCATAGCATCATCATACCATATTCTTCATCTACATCATCATGCATAATAAAAATTGCCCCAGCTTTCGTGCCTTCCGTGGATTCCACCCATGACCTTGGAGGAACATCACATAGCCAAGAGTTGGGACAGCAAAAAAAAAAAAAAAAAAGTAGAAGGAAAAAAAAGCAATCATAATAATAATTAGCGGGGGATAAGTAAGTTAAACCCATGATTAGTTTCATCCAAACACCCACACCCCCTCGCTCCTCCCCTTGACAGGTTTTTGTTGTTGTTGCTGCTTTTGTTGTTGTTGTTGTTGTTTTTCCCTCCTTAGTATCAGTTTATCCGGCCGGGTGGAAAAAAAATCAATTCTTCCTCGCAACGACTGTTGAAATTGAAACATTGCGCTGCGGTCCGCGAATACCGTGCAACCTTCTGAATTTTGCATGACAAGTAGTATAAAAAGACGCACATCTTCTTATAAAGTTTTGGCGGCTGAATCAAGTTCATCGCGTACGAGTGGGTAAACCAGAAATCATTAACTCAATTCCTACCAAGTTGGGGTTACGCACCAGTGGCCTTACTAGAAAAATAAATTTATCTCAGCATGGATTTCAGTTTGGTTCAGCGGGAGTGTTGCACTTTGTTTATACTCGTGTTTTCTGCAGTGAGAGCCGTTAAGGAATCGTTAATCTTGCTTGATTTTTCGCATATATGGCCAAACCGGGGGGGGGGGGGGGTCAAAAACGTGAGATATTCGTGCGCGGTACGACAGCAGTAAAACGAGTAAGATGGCTTGTGATGCCTTCCGGCAAATCTTCCGTCACTGAATCATTTTTAACTGCAAGTAACTTCAGGCTAATTTCATTTTATGGGTGCAGGAGAGGTACAAACAAATCAAACAGTCCGCCAAATATTGAGTGTCAATATTCACTCAGTGTATTGACCCAAAGCTTTACGGGCGAACAGCAATATCAGCATCTACACACTGTACACATCGAACATCGATCAGTCTTCACGCAAGCACGCAGACTCTCTTTAGACAGGTGTTTATACACTAATTTCTTCTCACAACAAAGAGTCAGGCGGACAGAACTCCAACCACCAAAGAACTCTGAGGGAAGTAATCTTACTAAACTGTCACCAGTTCTAATCTACTGATGTCATATTAGAAAGTGATGCTGAATCCTTGATAAGCTTTCACACCAGTATGGAACTATGCTGGCGTGATGTTAGGGGGCGGGGGGGGGGGGGGGGGCGGGGGGGGGGTCAAACGACACACCTGTTAAACACCTAACCGTTATGCCCAGAAATTTAACGTACGCAAAAATAATCAAAACGTTTGCGCAGACAATTGTAAAAGACAATTTCCAAACTCTTGCCCACAACAGGGGGAGCCTGCCTACTGTTGTAGGCGAGCGCGCAATTAGCTTCGTTACCCCGTCACTGCTGAACTACCTGCCGGTCTGAGAGACTTGACGACATAGAGCGTTTCAAGTCTGACTTGAAAACGTATCTGTTCCGGCTAGGTCCGCTTACCTCCTCTTGATTCAGCTGCTCTCTCTCTCTCTCTCTCTCTCTCTCTCTCTGTGTGTGTGTGTGTGTGTGTGTGTGTGTGTGTGTGTGTGTGTGTGTGTGTGTTGCTTATTATTATTATTATTAATGTAGCTGTTAGAACGTTGCCGGGCAGTCAATGTTCTGGCTGTGAGTTCGAATCCCGAGTGGTAGCCAAAACTATGCTGGCCGGCTCTTTCTTCTTTGCCCTCTCTTTAATGTCATCTTGTAAGGTGGGCAGCTGACGCTGAACCCTTATACAACAACCACCAGTCTTTCTCACGACAAACACTCAGTCACCAGAAATCGAACTTCGACCACAATGCACGATGACTCACGAATGTTGTGTGTGTAATGCGTCCAAATCTCACGAACATCTTCTCGCGCAGACCAGTAAGCCCCTAACATCAGACAACTCGCTAATTGATTCCTACAACAGCGAATCAGTGTTAAGAGAAAGTTCGACCACAGCACAGCACAAAAGACAGGCACAATCAAAGTGGATGACTACTTACCCATAGATTGCCGGCGGGAGATCGAGGCAGTCACTTGGGTGCCAGTAGAATACACGCAGCCCAGCTGAGATGCTAGTATGATGTGAAGACGTCTTCACTCGGCTTCCGCGGGCAGCCAGCAGTCAGGCTATTGTCTGTGGGTGAAGATTGGAACGCTTGTATAATGCTGTCTTTGATTCCCACAGCTTCTCAGTCACTGCTTGACGCTTCTCACGGATGGAGCGACGTGCGCGTAGCCTTTGCTGACCATTTCCCTGGTCCCAAAAGCAAAATATTCCAGCTATTTCCACGGTCATTCGTAGATCAGACTATGCGACCGTACTGTGCGTTCGGCCACATACAGTGACTCCTTGTGTGTGTCGCAGGTTTGATATACAAACAAGTAGTGTTGCGTCAGTGCGGTTTTGTCTTATTATCTGGCTTGGCGCTGGTTGTGCAGGCCAGCATAATGCGAAGCTGCTGTACGGACAACACACACTCTACACTGATAACCAGTCCTTTGGTAAACAGCCAGAGACTGAGAACGAGGACTGACTGCGCTCATGCGAGTGGAGCTGGTGTGTATGTGTGTGAGTGTGAGTGCGTGTGTGTGTGCGTGCTGATTACGCTCCTGTATCGAAGGTTGGCTAGTGTAGGGCCGCGCCAGCTCCGTCACAGCAAGTGGTCGGACCGCCGCGTGCCGTGCAGACACCAATACCCGCAGTGACTCCTGCTGCAGTATTGTTGCGTCCTGTCTCCTTCCACAGCCCTGCAGGAAACGTTGATATTCCTTTTGTTGCGTCCTGTCTGTGTACGCAGCACTGTTGGAAACGTTGATATTCCTGTTGCCGCATTGTGTTGCTGTTTCCCTCTGTTTACCCAGCACTGTAGGAAACGTTGATATTCCTGTCCTGTCAGTTTACACAGCACTGTAGAAAACGTTGATATTCCTGTCCTGTCAGTTTACACACACTGTAGGAAACGTTGATATTCCTGTCCTGTCAGTTTACACAGCACTGTAGGAAACGTTGATATTCCTGTCCTGTCATTTTACACAGCCCTGCAGGAAACGTTGATATTCCTTTTGTTGCGTCCTGTCTGTGTACGCAGCACTGTTGGAAACGTTGATATTCCTGTTGCCGCATTGTTGCGTTCCCTCTGTTTACCCAGCACTGTAGGAAACGTTGATATTCCTGTCCTGTCAGTTTACACAACACTGCAGGAAACGTTGATACAGCACTTCAGGAAATGTTGTCAGTTTACACAGGAAACGTTGATATTCCTGTTGCAGCATTGTCGTGGCCTGTCTGTTTCCACAGCACTGCAGGAAACGTTTCCTGTTGCAGCATTGTTGTGTCCTGTCTGTTTACCCCGCACTGTTGGAAAAATTGATATTGTTACAGCATTGTTGCGTTCCCTCTGTTTACCCAGCACTGTCGGAAACATTGATATTCCTGTTGCAACATTGTTGCGTCCTGTCCTGTCTGCACAGCACTGTAGAAAACGTTGATATTCCTGTTGCAGCATTGTTGCGTTCCGTCTGTTTACACAACAGTGCAGGAAACGTTGTTATTCCTGTCCTGTCAGTTTACAGAGTACTGCAGGAAACATTGATATTCCTGTTGCAACAGTGTTGCGTTCCCTCTTTTTACCCAGCACTGTAGGAAACACTGATATTCCTGTCCTGTCAATTTACACAGGAAACGTTGATATTCCTGTTACAGCATTGTTGCGTTCCGTCTGTTTACACAGCACTGTAGGGTTATATTGATATTCATGCGGACAAATTGTTTTAGGGGGAAGTATGTGATGCCAGAAAATAGCGAGCATGACAGTAAGTGTAAGTTGAGCTCACCAGTTTAATGACTTGTCATGAACTCAGCTCAACTCTCTTCAGCGTCCCGTCCATTTTTGTTGTTTTGTCCCCTGCTTGTGGTTTGGAATGCAACAGCGAACATGTTTCAACTCAATTACTGCTTTTTTTACATTGCTGCAAAACCGGAAATCGAGAGCCGAATTGCGGCCTGACGTTAACACAAATTCGTGTGAAAATTACATAATCACGTGCGATGGCCGACGTTCGATTGAAAACGGAGCCACATGCCAATACTCATGTCCCACATTTGCATCTGATTAGGAGATTGGGGAAAATCTTGACTTTTTTGGTGTGTGTTCGGAGTATTTGTGAAAGACATAGCACAAACGCGTGCTAAAAATTCTGGAAAACGAAGATGGTTTTTGTTTGCATCACTAAAATATCTGCATTCAGAAAATATCTGAAAATATCTATCATTTTCTGCTAACTGGCGTCACTGGAATACTTTCCTGTCTCTCCGCCGTACGCCATACTTAGCCAGAGAAGATGGCCACAAAAACGGAGCATCAGAACATGTTTTTATCTCGGAACACACAATTTGATGTAAACAGCCCTTATCTCCCTTACCTCCCCCCCCTCCCCCATCCCCCTTCCAACTTCTGTCTCCAGCTCCAACCCCCCCGTCCACCCTCCCACCCTCCCTTCCACCACTGAATATTACAGCGTGCACGAAAACGATACTTTGTTTTCTCTTTTCGGTAAACCTTCGCTTCCTGTTGGAAAATACGATGTTTTGAGGAAATAGTTAGGTTAAACCTTTCCGAAACTTTACAATCAGAAAATGAGTTCGTGAGGTGTTTTTTTTTTTATTTATTTTTTTTTGAAAGGACTGTTTTCGTTTAACTCATGATACTAAATTACCGACGTACAGGAAAGAATAAACAACGGTGTTGATAATGAAGAAAATATTCATACGACTGAGCCATCGAGAAAGACAGTCAAGGTCATTCAGCTTGGTGGCACGTGAGTCATTAGATGACTGGTAACTAAAAGCTAGGATGTGGCCGACGCGGAGTACTGCATCCTTTACGTCTGGTTACATGGTCCCTCATACAGAAATCGACAGTTTGATCAGTCATACGTGTTCTGTGCTGTACTATACGCCAGAGGCTCTTTCTACGTCAAATGGTAAAAAAAAAAAAAAGAAAAAAAGGCCTAGGTGAGTATGGAATACATGACGGTTAGGCTCTTAGACCAAGTGAGGATAGATTTCCCCTCTCATCTGCGTCTTTGTGTCGTGATTCAGTCACCGTGTTGTGTCATAGGCAAGTGTCTGCATTTATGTGCAAACTAACCAACCAGTCAACCAACAAACCCAACTTTCAACCAGCCAACCAGGCAACCACCCATTCACCCATTCATCTACCAATCAACCAGCCAACCAGCCAACCAGCTCACCTCCCATTCACCACCCATCAACCAGCCAACCAGCTCACCTCCCATTCACCACCCATCAACCAGCCAACCACCCATTCACCCATCAACCAGCCAACCAGCTCACAACCCATTCTCCCACCAAGCAAACCAAAATACCAAACAAACAAACAAACTTTCCTGGTGCTGCAAACTATGGCTTCAGACACTTTCTCCCTGCTTAACCTTTCCTTGCGCACTCACTTGTTTACTTAGAGAGTACGGAGCACTAGTGTCTGAAAATAAACCCATGAAAATCAATATTGTATATTTTACACCGTCTGCAGACAGGGTGAAAGTCCTGCGAAAAGGAAAAAAAAAAAATGTCTGACCAGGGTTTGTAAACAGTCTGAGTTTAGGTTCTAGAAGAAAGCCAAGAAAACTTTGCAAATAACAATTACCGTTTCCGCTGACTCCGATGAGGATTTTTTTTTTTAGCCAAACAAACAACGTACCGAGAAGATGTAAAAATAAAAGATGAATTATGAGTCAAACTAAATATTAAAAAAATCCAAACAAAACCAAACAAAACAAAACGGACAAGCATTCATATATATGAACAAAGGCGTCGCTAAAGCCGAAAACATGCGCTCGATCAGGTCAGTTTGAAAGTAGGGGAAGTACAAAGCACACATCTCTTAGATCTAGGGAGCACTCTTAGCCTCTCTCTCTCTCTCTCTCTCTCTCTCTCTCTCTCTGTCTGTGTGTGTGTGTGTGTGTGTGTGTGTGTGTGTGTGTGTGTGTGGTGTGCATTCAGAGGAGTTATGTCTGTGTTCAGCCGTCACTGCGACACCAGCCCAAGAACAACAACAACAAAATATTTGCCTAAACATTTAATGTTTATAGTGTATACTTAAGTAAGTGTAATTCTCATTCAGCTACAATGAAAACACCTTCGCTATACTGTGGCCGGATGCACAAACGGTATTGTTCGGTGTGTATTTTGCCCGTGGTCGCAAACACAGTTTCAGCTTTGCTAAGTGTGCTTACCGACGGGCGGTTCCGCCACTTTGTTACGCGCGTGAGTTGCCATCATGCTGTCTGCTCGACTCAAATCACGTGCACAGGAGCGTGGAGAGGTAAATCGTGTCATAACTGTGGTTTACATAATCCGGACAGGGCCCCCGCATGCCAGAGTGAACGTGTGTCGTAACAAATGTGCAGTGAACCGTGAAATATTGATTGCGTTCAGCAGAGACAGGGACCTCACGGGGTGCAGTCAAGAAATAGTTCGCACAGGCAAAGCGCAAGCCATGGCCGGAGTGGTTCTCGCACCATACTATACTCACCTTGGAAAACGGGGTGGATGGGTGGGTGGGTGTTTGGGAGTTTAACGTCTTTTTCCACCATAAATGGGTGATATCAAAGACGGGGCAACGATGAAAAAGGCAGCACACATATTTGGCCCCAGCCGGGATTCGAACTCACGACCCGAGCATTGGAAGTCCAACGCTCTACCATTCTGCCACCTCGGCTCCTCACCTTAGAAAACGGAAACTTAAACATTCGGTGCTATGGTTTTACTGGATTTCGATTTGTTCGTGTGAAAGGAAGGGATCGTTTATAAACCGGAAAAGGAATTAAAACGTTACTACTACTACCACTACTACTACCACCGCTACTGCTACCACCACTACTACCACCACTACTACCACCACTACTGCTTCAACAACTTCCACCGCTACTGCTACCACCACTACTACCACCACTACTGCTTCAACAACTACCACAACTACTGCTTCAACAACTACCACCACTACTGCTGCTACTACAACTACCACTTCTATTACAACTGCCACTACTACTACTACTACTACTACTACTACTAGCACTACTACTACTACTGCTACTACTACTACTGTTACTACTGCTACTGTTACTACTACTACTGTTACTACTACTGCTACTGTTACTACTGCTACTGTTACTACTGTTACTGTTACTACTACTACTACTGTTACTACTGCTACTGTTACTACTGTTACTGTTACTACTACTACTACTGTTACTACTACTTACTGTTACTACTACTGCTACTGTTACTACTACTACTGTTACTACTACTGCTACTGTTACTACTGTTACTGTTACTACTACTACTACTGTTACTACTACTACTGTTACTACTACTGCTACTGTTACTACTACTGCTACTGTTACTACTACTACTGTTACTACTACTACTGTTACTACTACTGCTACTGTTACTACTACTACTACTACTACTACTACTAGCACTACTACTACTACTGCTACTACTACTACTAATCGCATTAATAAAGGTGGTGGAAAAGGACGTTAAACCCCCCAAACACCCACCCACCCCACTCACCCGCATTAATAGAGGCGCTTTTTCCCAAATGATATTATTTGTCTCAAAGCGCTGCGAGCTAAACCCAACACGCACACGCTCACGTGAATCACACGCATTCTCTCAGATACTGAACACATCACAATAACGAAGGGCCAGCTCAGCAATTTAAGTTTCAGAATGTTAGAATTGCCACATTTTCTTTCAATTGTTATTGTTTCAGTTTTAGTCATCTACAATGTAAAGATGCGTGTTTGCTCATATTTCAAACATGATTGTGGCTTCACATCAGACACCATCGTCGCCAAACGTTTTGATGAACTGTATTGGCACCGGTAACACTCTACGCCATGTTGATTGAGTCCCGTGCCGACGAGTGTTACGTACCCGTGTCTGCTTTCAGTGACAGAAAAGAAAAGGTGAGGGAGAGAGTTTTCGATGCATTGAGAGACAGGCATCCACGAGACAAAAAAGCAAAAGTGGTCCCACTCACGTTCACAACACGTGAACCATCAGTGCACTGCGCATGTCATGTCATGTCATGATGCTGTTGTTGTTGTGTACGTGAAACGAACTAGCGGTGAGACCGTGTGATGTTGAAAACACCGGTCGGTCTCCTGCGTGCTGTTCAGTCTCCCTGAAGATCCGACGTACAACATAATTATGTAGGATCACATCAATCATTTAGAGCTGTCTTGGTAGTGCCATTTTTGTTGCAAAGTTTCTGTGGGCCTGTACTGATGTGATTTGAAATCTGAAGTCAATGGAGGGTGGGTGGGTGTGGGTGTTTGGGGGTTTAACGTCCTTTTCCACCACATAGGGTGATATCAAAGACGGGGCAACGATGAAAAAGCCAGCACAAATATTTGGCCCCAGCCGGGATCGAACTCACGACCCGAGCATTAGAAGTCCAACGCTCTACCATTCGACCACCCCGGCTCCCCTGAAGTCAATGGAAGGAGCTTTAGGAATACGTTTATTTCGAAAGGATGAACTAAAATATGAGAGCCTGGCCAAAAAAAGTATATTTTGGCATTTATAGTGTATTGTGAACTGAATTGACCGGACTTGCACCTCACCGCACTGAACTGAACTGTGAACTGAACTGTGAACTAAACTGAACTGAGTTCGGTTTTGAGAAACTCGCGTGGGATACTAAAAATAGCCATCACGCTGATTCTCCACGGACAGGTTTGACATTAACATTAACCAATATTGAACCTCCACGAATATTTCGCGAAGGTGCTGCTCGCCGTCTTTTCGTGCATAACGATATTTTAAAAGTTTGCGAAGTAAAAGTGAAAGGAGAAAAGCTGATTTTTGCCCCACATGAAAAAAAAACCAACAACTCTCATTTCTTTTGAAGCTACCGCTGAATGTATTTTCGAATCGGTTTATGGATTTAGTTCATTTCACCGTCTCCATTTTACAGAGGAGATTTTTTTTTTTTTTTTTTTAATGAGCCGCAAATAGCTGTCGCTGCGATTACTTCCCTTTACACTCATCTGTCGTGCCAGTGACCATCGCACTGCTGACGTCCTCAAAATTTCCATGACGTCACCACTGGGTAAACAGCAGCTTTTTGTAGCATGGCCGGCGGTTATTTCGGGAGGAAGTAAATACAGACAGGTCGCAGGCAGAGAGTACATGCCACCCATTAATTAATTACAGAAGAGAGGGGAGGGGGTAAGGGGGAGAAAGTGCGGCGCTTGATGAAGGTAATTACTTAACAGAATGTCGCTCGGGAAGAGAATCGATTGTGTGATCCTCGGGGGTTATCTAACGGCTCTTTCTGTCTCTTTTTAAAGCCTTTTCTTATCCCCCCTTTTTCTTATGTCTTTCGATCACCCGATCCTCCTTACATTACCAAAGTGTTCCCGGGTTTTTTTGGTTTTTTTTTGAGCACCTTGTATCTCTTTTCTGTTTCCTTGTTTACGACCATGTTCAGGCAAGAAAAACGATGTAGCCTATATTCTGTCCCCTGTGTTTTGTAGTCTTTCCTCGGAGACAACAGAGAATCCGGGAGAGTGTAATGGTTGAGCGTTGAACTTTCAATGCTCGGGTCGTGAGTTCGAATCCTGCCAGTGGCTGGAGAGAAATATTTGTGCTGGCCTTTTTCTCGTTGCCCCGTCTTTGATATCACTCATACATGGTAGAAAAAGACGTTTAACTCCCAGACACCTTACCCCCCCCACCTCTCTCTCTCAGTCTCTCTCTCTCTCAGTCTCTCTCTCTCTTTCAACTATCACAGCCCCCTGAAATGCCACAGATCAAACAGACGACTCCACACCAGTCAATCAAAAGGGGGCGAGTCCCAACAATTCAGCCAGTCGCGTGACGTCAGTGACAATGAACACATCACATGGCAAGGTCCGGTAAACATTCTTGCCAGACACTACAAAGAAGGAAGCACGTGTAGTTTGATATGACTGAAACGTGAAATGAAAGTCCATTGACGTCATTTGAGGAAAAAGACCATTACGTCAATCGCTTTCATCTTGAAATCAACTTTTTTCCCCCATAAAATGACGTCATGGACGTACTGTGTTTTGCCAATACACGGCAGAGTAAAGGGGCGGGGCTTTGGCTTGCCCAGTGGAGTCGTCTATTGTAAGGAGCGCAGTTTTGTGGGAGAAAAGATTCATATTTGCTTCTACGGAGATCTCTCATCATGGAGAGGAGATTAGCACGTGAGTCCGGGACTATCTTGACGAAGCGGAGACTAAACGATTAGTACGTCTCAGCTGGTATAGTTCGCCCGTTATAGGAGGTGCAAATGTATACCAGTCAATTCCGTCGATATTTCGCGTAAAGTCAAGTCGTAGAAGGAAGTCAGCGGCCACGTGACTTCACCCCGGAGTACATCAGCACCCCCTCCCGCGTTGCGGGGATACAGTCGCCCCCCGCATGGCTGGTATACATTTGCACCCCCTAACGAGCGAACTACACCAAATGAGCATCAGTGCGAGATGCATAAACGAAGACTAAGGCAGGTTTGCGGGCAGTACACGCTTATAATAGTCCCGGCCTAGTATATAATAAATAAGCCTTCGACTGGAGGTAAGTCTCAGCCCAGCCTCAGAAGCCGGAGTGGCCGAATGGTAGAGCGTTGGACTTCTAATGCTCGGGTCGTGAGTTCGAATCCCGGCTGGGGCCAAATATTTGTGATGGCTTTTCCATCGTTGTCCCGTCTTTGACATCACCCGTATGTGGTGGAAAAGGACGTTAAACGCCCAAACACCCACCCATCCTCTTGCGAAACCATATGCCCAGGACAGAAAGATGGCGTATTCGTTGTGGACTGTGATGTTAATCTCAGCCCAGCCTCGACTCTTTCACGCATCAGACACCTTGTGTTTGGATGCACGTGCAGCATAATATTATAGACTGGTGGCAAGTGTCTGAGAGCGGATCTTGAAAGCCTCATTTTGGGAATGGGGGACTCGTTGGAATGGACCATAAAACTGAAGCAGGTTGAAATGAAGGCAGTGGAAAGAGAACAAAGTCATTAGAATCCTTACATTCTCCTCACCGCTAGTGGTGGTTCACACACACACACACACACACACACACACACACACACACACACACACACACATCAACAGGACTGACGTTTTCCGCTGTGCGAACGAAAACTGCAACGACCCAAACCTGTCCTGGACAGTCGTTCCGGCACGCCTGTTGCAGACGCTGTACTTTTCGGCTTGTGTTCCTGCTGATTTGCTCAGTTCCATCGTTCAACTCTCTCTATGCTAAGGTCTACTTTTGGAGCCTAACGTTCACAACGCATGCAGCTTTATGGAATCGCCAACTTTCTATTGTTTTCCTCAGTCATGACGTCATAAAGCGCGGAACCAAATGAAGCAAAGTTGGTTTCTACTGGTCAAAGGGAAGCGACCATTCATCTATAATAATAATAATAATAATAATTATTATTATTATTATTATTATCGCATTAATATAGGCACTTTATCGCAAATATTTGACTCAAAGCGCCGTGAGCTAAACCCAACACGCACGCTCACGTGAATCACACACATTCTCTCACACACTGGACATGAACACATTACAATCACGTGGTGCGAAGGGCCAGCTCAGCAATTTAAGTTTCGGAATTTTAGAATCGAATTTTTTTTTTTTTTTTTTGGTTGAATATTTCCAAAGCAAAGGGGGAGGAAGCCGGAATACTGGGAGAGAACCCCCGACGGTCGGCCCGAATGAACGGTGCCACATTTAAAAAAAAAAAAAAAAAATCTTCGCCCCGAGTGGGACTCGAACCTGACCTCTCGCATTGGTGACTAAGTCTTAACCACTGACCGCCCCGGTCAGTATGCTACTTGGAATAAAAAAAAAATCCCTTAGAACAGAGAGGGTGATGTGGTAGACAACACCAGCACGATTTTTCAGCCTAGGTAAAAAAAAAAAAAAAAAAAAAATCAGAGATGGGTGTTTTTATGGAACCAGCCGTGCAAACCAGCCACGCGTTAAGTAGCTGCACACCTGAACTCTGATCCACATCGTCGTGGAAGGAGGCACACTAAACAGACAAAATGGAATCTCCTCTCATGTCCTCTCAAAGGAAAAGCGTACTATTAACATTTTAATTAAGACGTTGCAGCTGCCTCATGGAGAGAGTCGTTTCGCGCTTAGAACTGTACTCAGGGGAAACTGGTTTCAATTACCGGGGTCTCCTATTGCAAGTGAGCTCAGTTGTTAAATTACTCTTGTTTTCTCCGAACCGTTCTGCCAGTGTATGTTTGTAATTTTGGAATAGATTGGGGGTTTGTCCGTTGGGAACTCTCTCTCTCCGCTCTTTCTCTCTCTCTCTCTCTTGTCTCGCTTTTCGGTCACACACACACACACACACACACACACACACACACACACACACACACACACACACACACACACACACACACACACACACACACACACACACACACACACGCACGCACGCACGCACGCACGCACAACTTTAGAAACTTCAATGTGAGGCACACACAACCACTACTACGTCCTTTCCAACAAAAGACACCAAAACGACAAAAAAACGAGTAAAACTTATTATACTGGTACATTTTTGTACGAGAGCAAGAACTGCCCCAGGGTAAAAACTAAAGTAGTGATTACAGAAGGGAAAAGTACGACAAAGGGAATGAACTCGATAATTGGACGCTGCAAGGGAGAGAACTGTGCCTGTATGGTAAATGTGATCATAATAAGAGCTACAGATCCAAGCACAGAAGAAAACAGCTGAAAGGAAAGAGTATGGTGACCAGACAAGGACACAATTTTACTCCACAGTTCCAAGTCAAACGGTCCATCCGGGTACCTCCTTCCCTCCCACTCCTCCATGACTACCCCTCCCTCCAGAGTGCTATCACCAAAGTTAGAAGACAGTCCTGGTAATTAGAGGACCTCCCGATTTCGGCCGGCGGGTCAGTAGAATCCGGACTGATTGACAGCAACCAGGGGGCCGGACACAGCCAAAGACAGAGGAGGAAGAGCGAGGTCCGGTTATCACGTGCTCCCGGCACTGGACCACTGAACTGGGTCATCGAAGTCTGGAGCGGATTGATCAGAAATCCCATTTAACGTGGCTGGTCGGCAGGTGGGTCTGCGCAATAACTTGAAGGAGACAAAGGGCATAGTTAATGACGTCTGAATCAATAATGTTGATCTGTCTGTTGTTCTGTTCTGTCTCTCTTTCTCAGTCTTTGTCTGTTTCTCTGGGGAGCCGGGACAGCCTAATGGCAGAGCGTTGGACTTTCAGTGCCCGGGTTGTGAGTTCGAATCCCGGCTGGGGATAAATATTTGTGCTGGCCTTTTTCTGGTTAGTCCCGACTTTGATATCATCCATTCGTGGTGGAAAAGGACGTTTAACTCCCAAACACTCACCTACACACGCTATCTGTTTCTGTCTGCCTCTGTCTGTCACACACACACACACACACACACACACACACACACACACACACACACACACACACACACACACACTACGGCACGCTTACCACCACCACCACCACCACCACCGCAGAAGGAAACAAAACTCCCAGAATAATAATACAAAACACCCTATAAACAACAAAACCTTCTCACTAACAAGCCCTATGAGTCGACATGGAAAGCGACACAGTCTGTGAGCAGCTCCTATACAATCCAGGGCTCAGCCCGAAACACCACGTGCTCTCTACTGCACGGTATGGGTTAGGGGCAGCCTGCTGACTATCGCACGTTTGAGATAGATTTCTCGGGATAAGTCCTGAACTGTATGGCTGGGGAGGTCTCAGGTGGTGAAAGTTTGAGACTTTACCTACAGGGACCGGATCCTGCACCCACTCCATCAGCCGGCTACAGGATGGAACCAGCAGCCCCTCCCCAAGCCCTCTCCAAGCCCTCTCCATGAAGAAATGGAAGCAACAACACCCAAACTTCAACAAGTCTGACTGCTATAACAAACTGAGCAGACCAGACCAGGTCATCCTGTTCCGACCGAGGACTAGTTAGTTAGTTATTTAGGGCTTAACGCCGCGCAAACAACAAAGACTATTTCGCGGCTGGACCGAGGACTGGGCACGACAGACTACATGCAAATGAAATATATATACAGCTAATTCAGAACTGGCGAGTCTGAGGTGTGCCCTTGCAACGCTGAACATCTACTACAGCACTGCCGACTTCATGAAGCTTCCAGACAAGAACCATGGCCAGAACCAGTACCGGTGAGGGTCAAGCTCTATTGTAACATGGAGGACCTTCTGAGGACGGCTGTATTCGTGCGGGCGACTGGCATCTCTATCTAGTGAACGACGACGACGACGACGAAGAAGAAGAAGAACCAGCAGGAATCGCGATGAGAGTTAGTTTTGAAAGGACGAGAAAGGTCAACTACACAATACTGGAACAGTGTCAAGGTCACATTACGGAGACTCCTGAGACCATGGGATGAAAACGAGGGTTCCCTGCCAGAAGGACCTATCGATGCAGATGTTAAGAAGAGATATAGGACGTACTGGCAGGGATACATCGACAAACCCGTGAGGTTTTCCGAGCACAGTAATGTTATCTCGGACTTAAGGAACTGAGCAGAACTAACACTTAGTAAATTGACCTGGACTGAACTGAACTGACCTGATCTCAACTGAACTTATTCATTGTAGCATGATTCGCATTAGCGTGATGTCATTTCAGGTATATCATTTGCGTCACATTTAGATCGTCCTTTGACCCTGCTGGAAGTCAAACCCAGGAACATTCAGATCTCCAGTGCGCCGCTAAACCAGCGGAACCACCCAGTTCTCCACCCTTCCACCTCTCCCCCTCCCCTCCCCCCCCCCAAGCTTAGAACAGTACTGTAGCACCATGTTTTTACAAATCTCGATGAAGTTTGTAACGATCAGACGGACACATCAGTGATCAAGAACATCATCTCATGACGTTGGACAGCTGGTAACAGTCAACTCATTAACGACAACTGGAAAAAAGCGCGAGTCCAAGTTAGCGACTATTGCAAACAGGTGTCTGAGAACTCGCCTTTAATAAGTATTGACCTAACCCCATTCCCTGTTCACCTAACGAGCCAAAGCCGGGGGTTCTAAACCCTCGTGCCCTACTAACGGACAAAAAGATCGAACTTCAGGATTCATTAGGAGACCGAAATCTTTAGCGCGGTCTAGCCAGAGATGGTCTCGTGTGGTCTCGCGTGGTTTACTGTTGCCTCGTTAGCAACAGACGAAGACGTGACCGAAATGCAAACGATACACCAGACTGCCGGAAATGATTGACCGCTACCGGAAGTAGAAACTGTTCCGAGAAAACGGCTTGTCCGTGCGAAGGCGGAATTGCTTCATTTATAGAAAGATGGCTTTCAAATGGGTTTGCACTCTTTACGTCTGCGAATGGATTGCCTCTTTTAAACGAAGTTATAAAGCTTTTAAGTTTTTGGAAGATTTTGCCAGCGTTTCCTGTTCTCAGTGTGGCCTCCCCCCCCCCCTCTCTCTCTCTCTCTCTTTAATTTTTTTAAATCTCAATTTTAAAAAAAAAAACCTTGGTTAGATGTGACGTTTGTCTCTGTCACGGTTGAGTTTCATCATCAAACTCACCATCAACATCATCATTATCATTTCTTTCGGTTTTCTTCGTTGTGGGTTTAGCAAGCTCGTCACAGTTAGTTACACAAACTCTAGCGAACGTATATATCAGTCCTTGTGTAATTAAGTTTCATCATCATTGTGTGTGTGTGTGTGTGTGTGTGTGTGTGTGGCCAGTCCGGGAGAGGGGAAGGCGAGGAACCCTGGTTGTGTTTAAACGGTCATCAATAACTCGTCTGCCGTGATTGGTTTCCGAGGTGACGTGAGACGCCACCCAGGGGAATACGGTGTTCCTGCTGGTGTAGACAACTCATGGCTTTGATAATCTGGCTGTTCTATCGTGACACAAGCGGCGTTTGGGGTGGCTATAGTCTAGGGGTATCAGTGTCCACAGCTTACGGCCGTGATAATCTAGCTCTCTCATTGTGACAGAGGCACCGTTTAGGATCGCTATAATGTAGGGGTATTTTTTGGTGACTTTGTTAGATTTGCTTTCTGTTTATGGCGTCGATCGGGCACGTGAAATCCAAAAGCTACACACACACACACACACACACACACACACACACACACACACACACACACTCTCTCTCTCTCTCTCCCTCTCTCTCTCTCTCTTAAGGTTCACTGATCAGCTGAGGTGTGTGGACTGTACAGTACTGTCACACATACAAATCACGCTAAGTCCAAGTGTTGACTAGCGAACGTTATCTTCCAAGACGGAGTGTAAATGAGTTTGACCTTTCACCTCACGCCATTATTCTGTTGCTAGAACCGAGTGTGTCTGAAATAGTGCTTGAAGTCTCAATGCGTATGGCAGGCTTATAGCATCGCCTGGAAAACTTTCTTTTGAATGTTCTTAATCCGTGCATCAGAATCAGTCACGTGGGTCACAATATAGTATCTGAAACCATCGTGGCGACTCTAGCCGGCGTATTTGTTGTTCTAGAAGTGTACCGCCTACTGGATAGAGGACCATCTGGAAGGCACTGTCTGGTGGCTAATTTTAGAAACTTTGTCGAGTACCAGTCTGTTCAGGAATGGGCCGCAGGGTCAAAGAAAGCCTAATTTCTCTACTATTAGAAACCACAAGGGTGGGTGGGTGTTTCGGAGTTTAACGTCCTTTTCCACCACGTAAGGATGACATCAAAGACGGGGCAACGAGAAAAAGGCCAGCACAAATATTTGGCCCCAGCCGGGAGTCGAACTCACGACCCGAGAACTGAGAGTCCAACGCTCTACCATTCGGTTAGAAGCCACAAAGTCACCAGAACGGTCGCAATGGTCGAAAGAAACGTCCTTCTATCTGGTAAGCAGCACTACAGCGGCAGTTTTACGTTAGGAACATAGAGGCGTGTACGTGCTGCCTTTCAAATTCAAGCATTCCAGATTTTGTTTCGTAAATTCTCAGCAGACCACACACACACAGAGACAGGCACACACACACACACACACACACACACACACACACACACACACACACACACACACAATGAACACGCGTCGATAAATACCACAGGGCCATTAGGTCGCCCAAAACTATACAGAATGCATACAGCATGCATTCTTTCTTTGTTTGCTTCTCTTCAGTCATTCAAATGATCTGATATTATCATTCTCTGTGCGTTCCATCATCGATAACATTTGCATTATCCACATCCCTCAAGTTCTAATGCCAAAGGGGATTGCATATCTATCACGAAAACAAAACAAATGCTCGATCGGTTTTTTTTGGGGGGTTTTTTTTTTGCAGCTAGGCATTGTGGGGTATGCGGATGTTATGCGTGCGTTCATACAACGCTGGATCTCTCTGAACATTCGACAAGCTAGAATTACACGAGGGAAAATGGTCCACCTTGACGGTAATCGGTTTCGACAGTCACGGAAAATACTCAAATTACAAATTCTATAAGCTGTGGCTGAATCGCAAGTTTTTTCTTTTGTGTTTGTTCGGACCGACCGTCGGGGGCTCTCTCCGGGTACTCCGGCTTCCTCCCCCTATGCTTTGGAAATGTTCATTCAAAATTAAAAAAAATAAATGCAATTCTAAAATTCAGAAACTTAAAATTGCTGAGCTGACCCTTTGCACGACGTGGTTGTTATGTGTTCATGTCCAGTGTGTGAGAGAATGTGTGTGATTCACGTGAGCGTGCGTGTTGGGTTCAGCTCGCGACGCTTTGAGCCAAATTAATGCAATTATTATGATCATGATTATGATTATGATTTTCTTAAAATTGTTTCATTTCATTGGGTGGGATCCTTTGCCGTGCGTAGAGGGTGGAGTATTTTGCACCAGCACTTTCATCCAAACGTTCGCAGCTTAGGCAATATTCCTGCTGGATCCATGAAACTTCACGACTTCATCAATTAGACTTTTGGAAAAGTGCTTACCAAAGATTGGGTGATTTTGACCGTTAATCCTTTCACTTCCGGCCGCCGTCGCAGGATTTCATGAATCGCATCAGTAGCCCCGCTGTCAAATTAGTTAGAACTGTTAAACTGATCTAGACTTTCCAGTAGTTGGGACCAACAACAAAAAACCTCTCTGGATACAGTGTAGGTTTTGATTCCTGTTTACAGCAGAGTGACGTGAGGAGATGTTATATGTGAGTGAACCGAAACGCGTCTGGCAGTGAAAGAGTTAACATGCAAGGAAATAAACAACAAAAACATTCTTTAAAAAAAATCGAGATTCTCCGAAAACGAGATGTTAAGAATTTGGGCCGCTTGTTCCATCAGAATACAGGAGTTTTGGAGTAGTGGCTATGCACATCGGAATCAACAAATAGGACATAGCAATCCGGGTCAATAAAATGGGTCACTGAAGTGTCAGCAAAAGGGGTCACTCAAATGTCAGCGAAATAGGTCATTCAAAGGTCAGCAATATAGGTCATTCAAATGTCAGCAAAATGGGTCACCAAAAGACAAAGCATCTCGTTGCGACGAATCCCTGATTGATTTCAAATAAACATCTACTCCGCTTTGGCAGACGGGAATTCTCCCGAGAGGCCAGCAAAATAAGATGGATTTAGAGCAGTGTTCGATCAGACTAGTCCAAAGAACACGCCCACAGAATTTTAACTATGAGCTGGTCGACTTCAGTTCAACTGATGGCACGTTCCCTGGCTTGAAAACAAAGTCTTGCAGTCTCCTAACCGTTCTGGTTTTGTTCCATGGAACACGATTTCAAAACTCCGGGGATTAAGTCAATCGACGCAGTACAAGATGGAGGGAAGGTACCATGGCATTTTCACTCCTTCGGCATCTTGTTTCGTTTCGGAATTAGATGTTATCAAAAACTATAGACCAGCTGCCAGAGCATAGAGGATCTATTATCTTTAGTGTCATTTCGTGGAAGACGGGAGGGGTGGAAGGGGAGGGGGTCGGGGGGGGGGTTGAAAAGGGGTGGTCGGTGTGTGGTGGAGGCACCGGAGAAGGTGTAAGTGGGATGGGGGTAGTCAGTCTGCGCGCACGAGGATTTCACACAAAGGGGTCGGGCACGGCATAATAATAAAAAATAATGAGTATTGTATAGGCGCTTTACCCAATTTCATGACTGAATCGGCTCAAAGCGCCGCGAACTGAATCCAACGCACGCTCACGTGAATCACACGCATTCTCTCACACACTGGACATACACACATTACAATCACGTGGTGCGAAGGGTCAGCTCAGCTATTAAATTTCGAAATGTAGATTTGCATTTCTTTTTCAAATTTGGCGGGCTGAACATTTCCAAAGCAGAGGGAGAGGAAGCCGAAGTACCCGGAGAGACCCCCCGACGATCGGCCCGAATGAACGGTGCCACATACGAGAAGGAAAAATTCTTTGCCCCGAGTGGGACTCGAATCCCCGACCTCTCGCATTGGTGACAAGTCTCTTAACCACTAGACCATCGACCGCCCCGTCTCCAACAGCGGAAGACACCTATACCCGTGGAGTTGTCTTCCTTTGGTTCACATGCGCAATATGGCGCATTTGGTTGACAGGCAGACAACTGCACCTGTGCACCTATTTTCCCTCTCTTTTTCTTCCGTATCTTCAGTTAAGGGGTGGCTGAGTTCACCCTGAAACCTCACTAGTTTTCTTGTCTTTACCCGTTTTATCGGCCCGTCCACCATCTGTTCGCCCCGTGACCCCACTTCAAACTTCTTTTCACTATTTTATCAACCCCGCACATGTGCACACAGTGGGAATTTCCTTTATGAAAGGGCAGCTACTCGGCAAAAGGAGAAAGACCACAGGAGGCAGGAGCTACCAGCTGGACCACCAGGATGGCTGCATGTCAGTCAACGTGTTTCTTGGTCTCTGTTTGCCTGGTCCGGCTGCAGCGAGTTCTGGCCAGACTGACAGGTGGAAGGAGGGACAGCAAAACCAGTCCACAGTGCCCGACAACTGTGCTACAATACACAGATACACCTGTCTCACTCTTACAACCGCTCACCTGGATGGGCTACAACCTTGTTGGATTAGCCAGTAGGTGGGGGAAACAGATACATGACATCTCGTCATTATCGTCACATTATCATCATCGTCAGCAGCAGCAGCAGAGTGTTGATCGTCGAGTCGTCGTCGTCGTCATCATCATCAGCAGCAGCAGCATGGAACGTCGCTATCTTCATCGTCGGCGTCGTCATCATAGTCTTTGTCATCATCATCGTCGCCGCACGTCGTCGTCGTCAAAATCGTTGTCTCTTCAAAACCCATTGAAAACATCTCGTCTTCTTACTTCTAAAATTTGTAGTCTGTTTCTTCAGAGTCAGCGTTATGTGTAGAGAACTGTGCCGTCTACACGATTACGCAGTATTATTTTATGCCCCACGGACATCTGAAAACCTCTGTTTTCGCTAATGCTGTTGTCGTTGTTGTTGTTGTTGTTGTTGTTCCGGACGGTACCTCTGCCCAGCTATTTCCGTCTTGGAAAGCCGTCTACCTCTCCTTCTTTTCCCCACTTGACAGAAAACAGACCGACAAGGATATCCTGTACAAAGTGCGCTAACGGTCTCTGTGTTTGTGTAAACCAAGAACTGCGTATCTTACCTACTCTGTCTTTCGTCATCATGATAGAGAGAAAAACGTATTGCGTTAATAATACACTTGGCTGCATCTCTTGCGTGAGAGCGCTGGATTATGTGAAATGTGTTTTTGGATGTAATGTGTGTTTACCGGTGGCTTTTCTCTGTGGCTCGAATGCGTGTCTGTAGCTTCTCTCCTTCAAATTAACGTGTTTGTGAACTGATGGCATAAAAAATCACGTATCGTGGGATGGTCTGTTTTATCTGTCATGTCTATTGTGAGCTTCTGTTTGGCTGAGGCAGGTTATTGCTAATTTTGTACGTTTTGCTCCGACAGTGACTGGGTCAAGCTAAGTTGGCATTGGCAGTTACAACCGGAAAACGGAAAAAAAAAGAAAGTTTAGTGCGCGCTCCAAAACCCTGGTTCTGGAGGCAAACATGTACACTGACACAACAACAAGAATCATTAAGAAAATGTTGTCCAACAACAACAATAACAACAACAACAACAACAACACTCTAAACTAAACGTAGTCTGGGCAACCCTCTCCGGCCCATACGCGAGGGTATGGGATCTTAGCGAAAGAAACGTTTTGGTGGTTACGTCATTTTCTTGGTGGCTAAACACAACGAAACGTCGGAATAACGTAAGAAAACTGACGCTGTACAAATGGAACTCTCCGATGACGTTCACTAGCTGATCCAGCTCTAAATATGCATGGACACTTGATCGGATCCCTTATGGCGCGTGTCGTAGTGTTAAAGTTGGACATTTTCGACTGACACACGCGTGCAGTGTTACGAGTGAGCCCATGCTGCATTGTTTTCTCGGAGCGTAAGTCGGTATCCATTATGTCTTTGACTCGTATTAACATTCGTTCAGCCACCATAACGATATTCACATATTGAAATATGTATCCTATGGAGCGAACCCTGTCTGACCCTCAAGAAACAAACGAGGGTGTCGCGCGGACTAAACGGAACCAAGTGTTGCGAATCAAAAATAGTAAACAGTCATATTTAGTAGGACTTCGTAAGGAGGACTTCGCCGCGGAGCAGCGTGACCCATTTACATGTAAATCAGGCACAGTGGGAGTACCATTAGCTAACTTTAGCACGTTAGCCGCTCAGGGCCTCTGTCGTGTGCGCCTAATAATTATTTACATTTAAATTGGTTAAGCTGCTCAGCGAAGTCCTCTTTACGAAGTCCTACTTAACATGCATAATAAAAAAAAAAAAATAAAATGAAATCCCGGTGATGATAATCAAGTACTCTATGCAATTTAACATTAACTTATAAATCTACCCGGGAGCCGGGGTAGCCGAATGGTAGAGCGTTGGACTTCTAATGCTCGGGTCGTGAGTTCGTATCCCGGCTGGGGCCAAATATTTGTGCTGGCTTTTTCATCGTTGCCCCGTCTTTGATATCACCCTATGTGGTGGAAAAGGACGTTAAACCTCCAAACACCCCCACCCCCACCCTTATAAATCTACCCGACGTTTTGGCCGCTATAAAAGCCCTGACTGAGGTCAAATATGGAACACCGATTAAAGCCACGAAGAAAACGCCAATAGAAATGTTGAACTTGTAGACGGGTAACAACTTCACTGACGACTGATCCCAGCATTACCAACCCTACACTACACCACTTTAGATAAACCCAGCTGCCATCAATCCCTCCCCCCGGGTTAAGGAGTATGAACTAACCGTCGGAAAACTGAATTCATTGATAAACGTTTTGGATCAGTCTGGTGGGTGTGACTATGACTCATCCACAGCGGAATGTAGGACCATGTAAACAGTTTTGTAAGCCTCGCTGTACCGGAACACAGACAAGAGAACATCCACATCCTGAGGCTGGGGTGAATCTGGGAGGGATGTGGGCGCGGGGGAGGAGTATAGGAACCACCTGGCTCTCTGGAACTAAACTAGTTCAGGATGCGAGACTTCCAGACGACTATCTGGCGTTTTTACCTTTCTTCCTTTACTGTGCAGCTTTTGTTAATAAATAGGTCCAGGTATGTTTGGTACAGCCTTTAAAAATCGGTCGGGAGTTGCCCGTCAGTCAGGCGTCAGTGTGTGTGTGTGTGTGTGTGTGTGTGTGTGTGTGTGTGTGTGTGTGTGTGTGTGTGTGTGTGTGTGTGTGTGTGTGTGATGCAGGAAAGGGAAGTTTTGAAACCTGTGTTTCTGTAACTTCTATCATTGTAAAATAATGATTCTCGGTTGCTCTCCCCCCCCCCCCCCACCTCATCTCTGATTCTCTCTGTCTCTCTGTCTGTGTGTGTGTCTGTCAATCTCTCTGTGTCTCTCTCTGTCTCTGTCTGTGTCTGTCTGTCTGCCTGGCTCTCTGTCTCTGTTTCTGTGTGTCTGTGTGTCTGTCTCTCTCTCTCTCTCTCTCCAGCCACTTTCTCTTGAAACCTTAGTCAGTAAAGACAAGCTGAAACACACACACACACACACACACACACACACACACACACACACACACACACACACACACACACACACACACACACACACACACACACACACACACTGAGACACACACACACACACTGAATGTCCTCGGTCAGCTGAAATCCAATCTGTCCAGACGGCTATATTGTACACGATGTCCCGCAGAACGAGACCCCAAGGACCACTCAGACACTAACACTAGAACAGGATCCTTTACCACTCACGCGCAGTCTCAAGGTTTCTCGAAACATTTTTGTCCGCTGTCTTCACCTCAGACAAGATGATCGAACCAGTTGAATGGAGTTTCCTGTCCCATAACCGCCTTCGAGAACGGCTCTTAGTCTCAGATTGGCGTTACGGATCGGAGGTCTGAAAAAAACTTGAGACAGCTAAACTATATTGTAGTTCAGCACTTACAGGAACAAAACTGAGAACACTGTCGCTATACTCAACCACCATTCGAAGCAGCTGTGGTAGCGATGAGAATTTGACTGGCTAGACTGAATGGTCACGTCATCAACAGAAAGAATGATGATGATGATGGTGATGATGATGGCCGGCATTTCTAGGGCGCAAAATAATCCATGCCTGCTGCCTGCTCATGTCGCCCTTGGGGTGGGGAAAAACCAATGACAAAGAGTAAAACAAAACAAAACAAACCAAACCAAACCAAACTGAACTAAACTAAACTAAACTAAACTAAACTAAACTAAACTAAACTAAACTAAACTAAACTAAACTAAACTAAACTAAACTAAACTAAACTAAACTAAACTAAACTAAACTAAACATAGAACTGAGAGAACAGGTCCGTCTTGAGGTTCCGTTTGATCGTTACGGAACCTGACTTGAGGTGAGCTGGTAAGTTGTTCCACAGGGAAGGGACTGTACTCTTGACAGCCCGTGCCCCAGAACGTTTCTTGTTTTTGTTGTCGTAGTAACCTTATCATTAATTATTAATTCACTATTAATAACCCGACGATGATGATGATGATGATGATGATGACGACGACGACGACGATGAAGCGTGGGTTCGAGCCCAGGTTGCGCCTGTGGTATGCGATACCGGTTTTTCCTGGCTAGCGGGCTGTTCTTTAGAGGTTTCTCTCCGGGTTATCCGGCTTTCCTCCCTCAGCAAAATTGAAAAAAAAAATGCGATAACTAGGTTGAGGCAGCGCTTCCCGAAGCAGCCAGAATTTCCCGAAAGGGGACAAGGAAGTAAAATAATAATAAATACTAAAATAATAAATGTGATTGGCGTCTTCATACAAACAAACAAACCAACAAACCAACAAACCAACAAAACCTGTCAGTCATGGTCTAGAGAGAAGAGGGTTTCTATTTTCGTACAAACTGTAAAGAAAGCGTACAGATTGTCGGATGAACTGCTTGTTGTCTTTGGGACGTTACTGTCGTTGGCAGTTTCAGTAGTTTATTTCGAGAAGGCCGGGTGGCTCCCTGTCTGCTGAACTAAGCTACAGGTAGTGTGTGTGTGTGCCAGCAAAAATAACTCATAGCTTTTTCTTCCCCCTGTCCCATCAGTGGTAAATGGTGTTGTGAATGCTTACGTCTGCCGTTACCTTCTTTAATCTGTAGGTAAACCAGGACCCGTATGTAAAAGTCGAGGTTAGTTTAACCCACGGCTACGGGCCTAACCCAGACTAGGACAAAAGAAACCCAAAAGCAAAATTAAATAAGAAAGGAAGCGAAGAAAGGAAGAAAAAAATCCTTCTGTAGCGGTTTAGGCACCTTGTTTGAATTGGCCCGCTTCTTGATCTAAAACAAACAAACAAAACCAGAAAATTTTAACCCTGGAGCTAGTTTAGTTCGAGGTTAGACTCTAACCGAGGGCTAAAAGTCCTAACCTCGACCATTACATACGGGTCCTGGTGTTACCTTGGTTTACAGGAATGTTGAGATAGGTCGAATCCATGAGTATTTGTGTTGGTTGGAAGGTAGACAATTTCTTTTGCTGACCGTGGAAGTATTTATGGAAAACCATTATGGTGCTTGCAGCTCACGCTGTTTCACTATCAGCGATTCACTGAGTGATCGCCCCTGCCCCCCCCCCCCCGCCTTCCCCCTCTCTTCACCCTCTGATGCTTTTCAGTGTAAATTAAAAACTAACAGAGCCCTCAAAAAAACTTCTTGGCAAAATCCTCTAATTATCTCAAAACAAACAAACAAACAAACGTCTTTGAACTTTTTAAATGAATATAAAAAACGACAAAGGTTTTAAGCAGACCATCACTTCGGCTGCAAATTTACAATAAAGACGGTGGAAATTTTCAGTTGAGGTTTAATGTCTTCTTGTCCACCTTCAGGGTCATTTCAAGGACGGGAACACCAGAAAGAGTCTGTACAAATTTTAGCCCTGTCGTGACCATGACCAAACTGCACCAGTACAGGGACAAGCGGTGAGGGAGGGTGGGTGAGTGTTTGGGAGTTCAACGTCCTTTTCCACCACGTAAGAGGTGGGGCGGGGCAACGAGAGAAAGGCCAGCACAAATATTTGGCCCCCGCCGGGATTCGAACTCACGACCCGAGCTTTGAGAATCCAACGCTCTACCATTCGGCTATCCAGGCTCCCTGAACAAGCAGTGGAAACAAAGCAATGTCAGCATTAATCCAAAAACGGACCTACGAAAGGCGGACCAGTCAGCACCACATC
Organism: Batillaria attramentaria; assembly: GCA_018292915.2. Taxonomy (NCBI): domain Eukaryota; kingdom Metazoa; phylum Mollusca; class Gastropoda; family Batillariidae; genus Batillaria; species Batillaria attramentaria. Next base: position 725,647 of record JACVVK020000229.1, read on the forward strand.
CAGCAATAAACATTGTTAAAAGTGGAAACTTCTGAAGGACCAGACGAGGGGAGCAGATCTCGTCAGCGAGACGAAAATCCGCAGTTCCCATACATCACCAGACATCATGTGAGAAAAATCCTCAAATCTTCCCTCCGTCTAACTTTAAGGAAAAGAAAAGGAAAAGTCCATCGAGTTTTATGGAATACCGTCAAACCCGCTGGACTGGTGTCTGTGAGTGCATATATGTGTGTGTCTGTGTGTCGATCAGTATGTCTGTGTCTGTGTCTCTGTCTTTGTCTGTGTCTGTGTGTCTGTGTCCGTGGATAAGAGAAGTTCTTCAAGCCATCCTTTTCTTGTGCTACGGGATAAAACCCTAATCAGCTTTCCGTCTTTTTTCCAGTACACCAAAAGGTAAAAACAAACCTTGAGACAAACAAACGGACCTTCCGAGTACGGCTGAAACTGAGTGAGATTTATCTCCCTCTGAATTCGACGGAGTTACCGGCCCTGCCTACCACACCGCAAAAAGCAACGGTATCTGTCGAAGGAAGGAGGATTTAGTGCCTCGAGAAGGACCGAGTTCAGACCAGGAGAAGGTCAGTTGTGTCCCTTGATACAAATCTTCCATGGAGAAGACAGTAAAACTTCCTTACCTTCCACGCGCATGCCAAGAATCCCTTTTTGCAAGGATTTAATCGCATTTTAATGAGCGCAGAGAACCGCCAGTGTGTGTGTGTGTGTGGGCGCATGGAAAGCCTGTCACTGTGTTCCTAAACAAATCTGAGTCATTGCAGGAGAAACCAGATAGAAAGTAAACTAACTTAGATGATGTTACCGGCCCCCGTAGTGTAGTGGTTAGCACTTCGGATCATGGACCGGGAGACCCGGGTTCGAATCCCAGCCGAGGCAAGCGGGATTTTTCCTACCTAGGTCGGCTCCTACCCAGAGCGGGTGTGTTATGGGCCCAACGGGGAGGCTGTTGCCACACAGCCGAGCTTCACCCACTTCACTGGTGCGACTTTGGGGGTGCTTCCCTTAGTATGACACGTCTTATGATGTGGATGATTACACGGCCGGCACCGCAGGTGCCGTAGTTCCCGGGCCTGGTAAATGCCGGGATATTTATGACAGGAAGCTTGGAATGCGGCCCTGTCCCGCAGTCCCAAACCACATGGACCTCCATAGCATCATCTTACTATCATCCTCATCTCCATCATCATGCATATAAAAATTGTCCCAGCTTCAGAGTCCTCCGTGGGTTCCACCTATGACCTGGGAGGAACACCACTGGAGCTGGCAAAGAGTTGGGGCAGCAAAAAAAAAACAACAAAAAAACAAACTTAGATGATGTTCACTTTGGTAATAATCGCTATACATTGTAACGTCTAAGACAAACACGTATCAAGGTTGTTGTTGTTGTTTTGTTTTTGTTTTTTCGGCCGAAAGTGTTTTCTTTGTGTCGACCTAAAAAATAGAGCGCTTGCCGTTTACCCACTGTGCTATAGGGACTCGCCTAAATCTAAGCCGAGACAAACCTAAATCGACCGGCGGGCCAAGCTGGCTGTATGTGACGTCATCCGCTGAAAGGAGCTGGCGAGGGAGCCTGAAGGAGTTAGCGACACATGAGAGGGAAATCATCACAAAGACTTTCACATGTGCCGAACGCCAAGACCTATTAATATCCCTGATGGAGCCTCTGTCTTTTGATTACTTCAGCTGACCAATCAGGGTTCAGACCGACATCGTTAAATCTCGGTTGGGGGGGGGGGGGGGGGGGTCTCAATGTGCTTAGAACTTTCTTTTTTTAAATTGCCTGTCTTCCTGGTCAGGGAATTATGGTCACCGTATTTTTAGACCCTTGTTAATTAATACAAAGAGACTTTTTTTTTTCAAAAGAACATCAATCAAGTGTTTGATTTAAAGGCACGCGACCAGAGACGAACCAGGAAGTGAGGACTAAGTCTGGTATCCTCTGTACTTCACCAGCAGTTCACTTCCGGTGGCATCTCTACGTCCTGAAAAGCCAATACATCCTCCATCCCATCCTTCAGACGACTATATCCAGTGTCCTATTTGAGACTCTTCTGATGTTGGTCTGGAGCCGTGGTCACGACGCGAACGCAAATTTCTTTGCGCAAATAGGTTGCGGATCGTAAGTTCGTATGTGGCTACGTGAAAACTATCTCTTCCGCTAGTTGGCCGGTCACGACGCGCACTTACTGGAAACGGTGTCACGTACGGGTTATTTTTAGATAGGTGTGGGACCCCCGGGATTCCCACGGAAAACACCATCACGTGACCTGCACAAATTCTCCTTGCAGCGTGAAGAGTGAAAGAGAAGAGGGGGTGTGTTCACTACGCGTTCACTACAGAGGTTTTGATCGAGTCATGTTTATCTGCCGTAGCGTCAGGTTAAATGCGTGGCATGTATGTGGAGAGTGTGATCAGGAGAGCATGCACGTCGCATATAGACCGCTCCCTAGCAGTCTCTATCTCAACATTGGACGGACTACAACCAGTAGAAGCATTTACTGCACGTACAAACCGTATGTAGCAGGCTCACTGGCAAGAAAACCAACGGAATGAACCTCAATCAAAGAACAACGAAAGAGGAGAGGATAACAATAACATCAACAAAACTCTCCACATACATGCCACGCATTTAACCTGACGCCGGTGCTACGGCAGATAAACATGACCAGCGGCAAAACTCTGAATTCGGAACCCGCACATTTCGGGTCCACAACACAATGAATGAGACCTGCATTGACAGGCACTGATACGATCAAAACGGTGGTGGCTGATCAGTGAGGACTGACCGAGTGCGTTCAGCACTGAACTAGTCCGAAACACACACAACAAATGTTAACTCACAAAAAAGGAAACAAATAAACCCACGATGTGTGTACGGCTGGCCACACAGGCCTTTGCATTGCAGGGTGCGTAGTGAACTGAACGCGCCCCCTCTACACTCAAGTCGTCCTACAGAAGATCGCACAATTCCTGCAGGTCTCTCCTCCTAAATCTAAACCTTTGAAGCATGTCCACATCGTCGTACAAGTCAAAAGGGTTAGTACGATTGCGGAACACCCTTTCCCGTCGCAATGCTCTTCTCATTTGCAGTTCAGGTAAATCAAGCGGGCCGCCATTTTTCAGATTTACGCAAAGGCTACGGCACCTTTCCGACACCCTCCTAGGTGGTGTACAATACGCAAGGGTTTCCGAGCGGCCGTAACTCTGCGCAAACGTCATGACCACCCAATTTTATCACAAATCGTAAGTTACGGACCCTCGCGTGCGTAAATCGGTGGCGGAAAAGTTACGAACGCGTCGTGACCACGGCCCCTGGTTTATAAGTACCCTAACGCGACATTAGTACAGCGCTACCTATTGATTGATTGATTGATTGATTGATTGATTGATTGATTGATTGATTGATTGATTGATTGATTGATTGATTGATTGATTGATTGATTGATCCGTCTTTCCTGATGGCCCAAGCACACCAACAAAAGTCCTGTATATATAATTATACCTGTTTTGGTTCTAGAAGACACGATCACTGCGCTTCTGTGCCAAAACGTAGCAAAATGCGAACGGAACACTTCCATAGTAGAATGGAATTTCTGCAAGCAGTGGAAGTGAATGCTTCACTAGCAACAGACAGTGCCGTACCGCCGACAGACTGAACTCCAAAGATCCATTTTCTGATGTCTTTGTGGCCATTATCCTTATCAAGGGAAGGTTACCGTATCAAAGGATGGTTACCGTATCAAGGGATGGTTACCTTACGGGCATTAAAAGGGGTTTTCCCTGGAGACTGTAGTCGGTTTTTATTAGTGGGTTTGTAGCCCTGCTGATAGTATTGAATAGTGCAAAAGGCGGGAGTCTTTAAAGGTGCTGTTTCTAGGATTGCTAAACTACATAGAAGAGAACTTTTGTGTCGGAACGGTTGCGTTTGTGAGTGCGCTTGTACGCTCAAAATAGTCGTCATGATGCGTAAAGTTCTGAATGCAACACACTGTTGTCTGCTGGTCGTGTGAGCGAGACCTGCAGCAGCCCGAAGCTGTTCTAGTCAGCCGTGCCGCCATTACTGTCAGTGCCAGACGCTGTACTTTTCGGCTAGTATTTCGGAGGCTGTAGCTGCTCGTGTGTATAAGTGTTACAATGCTAGACAACAAATCTCAGTACGATATGTGAGACAAAAAATATCGAAAGATGGCCTTTAAACTGTCTACGGTACTGAGACATAAAACGAGGTGGAGCCTGGGTGCAAGAACTTTCGCCGCCAATTTTATGGTGAGGGTTCTGAAACTGCCGCAGTGATATCTTGGAGGAAACACACCTGATGCAAGTTCAGAGAGAAAGTGATAAGACCTCTGACAGTCATGTGCCATGAAACCGCTTTGAAAATTTGAACCATCTGAACTGGACTCAACGAAAGATATCTTCAAACTAACTTCTTTCACTATAGTTTTCTCAGCGTGATTCCGGTCAATAACTTGTGTCCTCAAAAGTTACGGTATGTCTTCAAACCAACTCAAGATTACATTGCAGGCCTAGGTTGAGTTCAAAGAGTACTTTCTTGGAACAATGAAGATCGCTTTTCTTCTTCTTTTTTTTTTTTCTTTTTTTTTTCGAAACGGTCTTATAATCTTAACAAACGATCCAATCGAATGTCCGCGTACAAAGCTCAGAGATAGAGACACTTCTTGAGAAAGTCCATACCAGTTGCAAACTGCAGCCGTTCAGTCCAGATACTTGCAAACAAGAACAACAACAACAACATGAAAATGAATGTTAAAAAGTAGAAAGGTACATCATTTCAAAGGTAAACGCACGGCATTTCACATTATTATCTATTGAATTTCTCATTGTTCGACATTGTTTTCCTGGACACTGAACATAGTTCACATTTCAATGGAATGACCACACTCGTCAAAGCAGTTCTCCAGCTGTGACTCAGGCATCCAGTTCAACGAAACTGGTATCTTGTGCCGGACTGCCAGCAGACGACACGTTCTTACAGAACTTATGTCAGTTAAGCTGTACTGACAATCAGCGTTCCTTGACCCAGTCCTCACAGAATACGAGTGACCACTGAAAATTATTTTTACCCCCCCCCCCCCCCCCCTCCTCCCCCCCCCCCCCACACACACACATCCGTCCATGGCTCCTGTTAAGACTAGTGCAAACACAAATCAAAGATGATCGTTTCGGAAAACCAAACCGAGGAACCCAGTAAATGAAGCAGCAATCTCATCTATTGACTTTGGCAACCGTTACCCGAGCGACGCTATCGCGGGCCTAGGTCACTTCCGGTGATGTGCGCGCATCCATCACCTTGACTGCCGCTACTGCCACCTGCCGTGGCCGCGCCGCCATCTTGATCAAAGTGAACGCGAGACGAACGTATCTCCCAGCAGCGGCCGACAATGAAACTGATTATCTCCACAAGCATTGTCAGTCCGGAAGTTGGAAATTCTACAGGTGCTGACAGATCGCTTGTAAGCTGTCTCCTCATTGGCGCTATCGTTGTGACGCATCTTCCGATTGGAGCAGCCGCAGAACTTGAACTGACGCTGGGTGTCTTCCTGCGCCATTTCCCTTGTGCGTGCGTGCGTGCGTGCGTTCGTGTGCGTGTGTGTGCGTGCGTGCGTGCGTGCGTTCGTGTGTGTGTGTGTGTGTGTGTGTGTGTGTGTGTGTGTGTGTGTGTGTGTGTGTGTGTGTGTGTGATGTGCGAGTATCTCTACCAATCATAAAAGGAAAGAAGTCACCATACCAAATTTATTCACAGCTTTTTGTAGGATGCAGAACCTGTACTAGTATGCAACTAACGCAACAGCAAACCGATAGCAGACTGGGATGAAAAATCAACAAACAAAGGCACAGTTTAACTGACCAATCTCCGTCAGCAAAGTATAATCCAGTGAAGGTTTCTTTTCAGTTCGCGAGTAAACATCAAACAAGCACTGAATGGGTGCGTGGTAAAATGTCCGGTCATTTATTTGTTTCTGACTTTGCACGGTTGAGCTGATACTCTCTCAAACGTCTTCCCATTTTCTCAAAGACGGAACAAGGGCATAATGTCAAGGTACCTACCCTGCTCCCTTGGTGGCTTTGGTAATACTCTTCTTGCCAGTTACCCTTACCTTGCTGTAAGTCTGACGCCAGCGTAAAAAGATGAGGATGAAAGAGTTGAAGAGGAAGTGTTGATTTACCCGCACCTAGAACCAACCTCTCCTTCCTTTATCATGGAGGCTGATGAAAAGGAGGTCCCCAAACTTAGCTGTAATATTCATTCCACATGTGCACGGAGCTTTTTTCGTTTCTGGAAGAACTTACGTGTAATGGTTGCTGATTCGGGGGAAAAAAAACAGCCATCACTGATGATCTAGGGATGTCTAACTTTGGGTTGGTAGTAATGAGAGTTTTGTCAATTTTTGTGCTTGCAAAACTTGTACCCACCGAGTTTACACATGGAGCACACACCGAAGACGAACGTCTAGTTCCTTTATCATGGAGGCTGATGAAAAGGAGGTCCCCAAACTTAGCTGTAATATTCATTCCACATGTGCACGGAGCGTTTTTCGTTTCTGGCAGGACTTACCTGTAATGGCTGCCGGTTCAAATAAAAAACAAAAGAAAAAAAAATCGTTGATGATCTGGGGGGTGTGTTAACTTAGGGTTTTTAATAATGAGAGTTTTTGTCAATGTTTGTGCTTGCAAAACTTGTACCGACCAAGTTCGCACACACACACACACACACACACACACACACACACACACACACACACACACACACACACACACACACACACACACACACACACACACACAGAGAGAGAGAGAGAGAGAGAGAGAGAGAGAGAGAGAGAGAGAGAGAGAGAGAGGAGATGATGATGATGATGATGATGATGATGATGAAACGTGTTTTTTTTTAATTCAGGATAGAGCATTTAGGCATTGCTGCCTGTCTTACAAGCTGTCCTGCTATTCTATGTAAAAGGGTTAAAAAAAAAAAGACAACATGAAACCAAAGACCGTAGATAATAATTATCTACGGTCTTTGATCAAACCAAGAGGGGGGGGGGGGAGAGAAAAAGACAAACAAAAGTATTAACTATCTAGGGGAAATGAAGAAGAGAAAAGTACACATGATAAACAAATCAAACACATACATGGCATGTGTCGATGATATTGGCTGTATGCCAAGTAAGAACTTCAAGGTCGTCTCTTACATTCGAAAACATGTATGTGACATATTTCTATAGCTCTAGCGTGAAACGCCCGCTAACATAAAGGATATATCATAAACAATGCAACGGCAGTGGATAATGGATATGTGTAGGAATATATGCACTAGATAAAGTGTGCTTGGGTCGTGCAAATAAACTAGGGCACGTCCAATGACGTAGTAGAGCGTAAATCCAGAGGGTTTGAAAGTTAGAAACAGGAAATGCCAAACCACGGCAGCTTTTCTAAACTTTACAAATCTCATCTCGTGCATTTTTGCATTGAAATTCACCACAAGAAACCTCAGCTAACAAACAGCAGCTTTCGACTGAAACAAACAAACAAACAAATCGATATAAAATCTTCACTCAAGCTTTGTTTTGCACCGAGATAAGTTTGGATATTTTAAAAATAACCTTAACGAGGGAAGTCAGGAAAATCGTCTGAAATCCTTATACGTGTTTGATCTTTTCTCACGTCTCGCGGTGTGCTGATGGAAAGGTTAGAAATCCGCAGCACGTGACAACCCGAGCTGCCATGTGTAGCAGCTTTCTCTGGCACCCAGTACGGAATCTCCCGTCTTGTGCTAAATCGGAACTGACAGGAATAAACTGCACCCAATGTGTCTTGTGTTATTGTTGTTGCTCTGTCTCTCTGCCTCTGTTTATATCTGTCTGTACGTATCTCTGTATATCTTTTTGTTTTGGTGTGTGTGTGTGTGTGTGTGTGTGTGTGTGTGTGTGTGTGTGTGTGTGTGTGTGTGTGTGTGTGTGTGTGTGTGTCTGTCTGTCTGTCTGTCTGTCTGTCTGTCTGTCTGTCTGCAACAGTAGCACAGCAACAACGACAGCTGACAACACCCACAGCAAACACCGCTGATTTTGTGAACCACTGAGTCACCGCGGCCATCAACATGAAAGGTTCACGACAGGAAATGTTCATGTACAGTAAAGAGAATCGGACCAAAGCCAAGGACACACAGCACATGGTGCAGCAACTCACGACAAAACGGCTGGTCGGTATCAATCAGCCAACTTCATCAGCGACTACAGAATCCCGATTTCGAGGAACCCTTGAGCCATCGCGACTGTCCTCACCTACGTTCGCAAAGGGGAAACACGTTTACTTACAGCAGGAGAATCGAACAGAAGCCAAGGACCTCGGGAGTCAGCCAAGATGTGGGAAAGTGTTTTCGGTGCTACCGGAGTCACTCCTTAGATGTTGGTTTGTCAGTGTCAAAGAAAGGGGTTGGTTTGGTTTGGTTTGGTTTGATTTTGGGGGTTTAACGTCCTTTTCCACCACATACGGGTGATATCAAAGACGGGGCAACGATGAAAAAGCCAGCACAAATATTTGGCCCCAGCCGGGATACGAACTCACGACCCGAGCATTAGAAGTCCAACGCTCAAAGAAAAGGGTCGTATATGAACCACACAATAATTATAATAACACTGAATCATCATCATCATCATCATCATCATCGAATTAATATAGGCGCTTTATCCCAATTTCGTGTCTCAAAGCCCCGTAATCTAAACTGACACAACACGCACACACACGTGAATCATAAACATTCTCTCACACATCGGACATAAACACATTAAAATCACGTGGTGCGATTTGTCACCTTAGATAATTATATGTATTTAGGTTTCGGATTTTCAAGTCAGAAGTGCAGTTATTTTGAAATTTTGTCGGCTGACAATTTCAAAGTAGATGACGAAATTCACTAACATATTACTAGTGCACTAGTGCAAAGAAGAGCACATGCTCATATTTTAAAAAACACGGCTTTGCCTAAGACTAAGAGCAACTGTCGTCAAACACGTTTGCGGAATCGAAGCAACAACAGGAAAACTGACATCCGCCATTTTGATTACACCCCGTGAGAACACACTGAGACTGATGATGCTGCGAGCCGGCGAGAGAAAAGGACGGGTCGGTATTCTGTAGCAATCAGCACAACCATTGTGTGTGTTCCCTGTAGACAGACAATGCCAGGCATGTCCCGACCTACACTTCCGTGCCAAACGACGCCATACTTACTCATTCCACAGCGATATTCCCAGGGGGAAGTCACTGCTGTAGACATACATACAGAGTTATCTATCTTTGCCAAGAATATGAGGAGCTGCAAGCTACCGTGGTTGCAAATACTGTCAAAAGAAAGAAAGAAAGCAAGAAAGAAAGACAAAACAAAACAACAACAGCAACCTAAACAACACCACCAACAAACTGTGCACCGTAGGAGTGCTGAGAGAGAAGGAAAAGCCGGGCAAGTCGATCACAGAACCCTGTACAGGAGAACACACACACACACACACACACACACACACACACACACACACACACACACACACACACACACACACACACACACACACACACACACTCTCTCTCTCTCTCTCTCTCTCTCTCTCTCTCACACACACACACACACACACACACACACACACACACACACACATTATTAAAGAAAGATAGACATGATATGGAAGAACCGGTTACAATGACAATTACGACAATATTTAGTTTGAAGACTTTTAAAGACTTTGGCACAACTATCATCCTCCAACTTACCATTGTCAATCTACAACAACAACTTAATCTGAGACGCCTTAATTTGTTGTTGTTGTTTCTGTTTTGGCATGGTGTTTACAGCAGCAACACAGTTCCACGTCAATTCTCGTCTTCGCTAAACACTGTAGTTTTTATTCAAACCGATACGTCTGTAGAGTAAACACTTAGAAACTGTACATTCCGCGTAAGGTCTATTTCCGAAGGCCCAAAATTCCGACCTCTTTCACACACGCACGCACAAATATCAAGTGTGCATGCTAAACATCCCACATCCATCTTTCGAAGAGTAGGCTGTGGCCGGTGGCGTGGAAGAACAGAAATACTATCGCACGCACCAGAGTGAATAGCAGGGTGGAAGTTTGCGGGTGGGTGGGTGGATGTTTGGGGGTTTAACCTCCTTTTCCACCACATACGGTGGAGGTTTGGACATAAAGCAGCGCTTAGCGGCACCAGGCTTTCAGTACTTCGTCCTTCGGCCCTGCGGCGCCATGAGCATTTCAGGAGAGATGGATACGTGCACCGAAGAGAAGCCTGCCACCACCACCTTTCTTTCACACCAACAAACCAAAATCCATTAAAGAGTGGCACCGAGTTTTTCCACCCATTTTCAATTGTTAATAGCACCGGAAACACCCTTTGAAATTTGGTTTGTGATGTGAAAGTTATTCACCAGAAAAAAAAACCACTTTTACTAACATGTCAGCCACTACAAAATACAAAATAAATGCTCATAATTAAATACACGAATTAGTTCAGAGCAGTCGCCGTCACAAGGTTGCAATCGGAGCAGCATTCCACTGTTTCCTCTACCCCCTCTTTGGCCCCCCCCCCCGCCCCCCTCCCCCCTTCAAACAGCCCGTGTTGTATTTTCAAGGCATCTTCGGAATGACAATAACTCTTCAGCCGGAATGGAAGGCTGGCATGTCAGAAAGGGATTAGCATTTTCGATTCTCAAAACTTTCCTCGTTTCTTTAGACCGCGTCTCCAAAATATTCATGAGTTAGCTTTCATTTGTGCGTGCGTGCGTGTGTGTGTGTGTGTGTGTGTGTGTGTGTGTGTGTGTGTGTGTGTGTGTGTGTGTGTGTGTGTGTGTGTGTGTGTGTGTGTGTGTGTGTGTGTGTGATGAGGCGGGTTGGCTGAAATGGACAGCTCTGTCGCCTGGTGAATTTCCATTCATCCTATGATGGTTCTTATTGAGATCAATATCTGAAGCAACTGTGTTCTCTTCTTCGGTTCTTGTGTGAATGTTAATTTTCAGAAACTGTAAATTCCGTGACTGTGGCGTGCAGCACACACATAAAACAAACTAGAAGTTGAAAGCAAAACCTGGGCATCTTGACATTTGCAAAACTAAGCCAGATGACATTTAGTTTGTTTGGAGTTCGACATTCTCTCATTTTCAGCTGTGTCTGTTTTTCTAAAGCAGTTCAGCGGAAAGGCGTACTTATTTGTAAACATTAGATGCACCGACGAATATGTGTTTGATGATGATGATGATGATGATGATGATGACGACGACGGCTACGACGATGATGATAACAATAAATCGCTTAGTTGTGTATTTGGAATCGGCGTACAGGCACACACACAAGGGAAACTGTTCCATACCATAACTTGGCGTCTTTAAGGCCTAGTCAAGATGGAAAAAGTGCATTTAACGAGGAACACTGTGTTAAATAGCTATCATAAATAACTGGACATTTCTGTCTTTGATTCAAAACCATCGTCTGATAAATGTGCGGTGGTTTCCATTTCTTGCTGTGTGCTTGCCAAGTTCAAACATTTAGACACCAAAGATATTTTCTTACAATTTCTGCCTGTGAAATAGCGCAGACTGTCAATTTCCGATATATCTCACATCTATCATTTTTCACTCCTTACCAGTGCAGACAAGTCCAGTTCACTCCCTTTACGTCAGTCAAAAGTAGACGGCATCAGATGCAGGGAAGACGAGTCAGTAGATGCCCCCCCGCCCCCCCCCCCCCCACACACACACACAGACACACACAGACACACACAGACACACACACACACACACACACACACACACACACACACACACACACACACACACACACACACACACACACACACACACCAAAAAACATTTCACTGTCATGTCCTTACAGTCTCACTGACAAGAGATGAAGAGGGTTGTTTCGTGCCTTTTCGATTGGAAAAAGGAGAAAAACGGGAAAACTAAATTGGATGCGAGTCGGAAATTAGGAATACAGCCTCAGGAGAGACGGAGAAAATAAGGTCCCTGATCACGTGTACACGCACGCAGACAGACCGTTCTTTGTTTCCATGTCACACGAGACTACGGATAACACCGGAGCTTAACTGTTTTTTTCCCCGGGAGAGAATATCATGCGATGAAAAGTCGATGGCAATCTCTGTCCACTCCAAGTAGGACACGCCTGTTGTTGACGGACAGAAAGATGGCGTACCCGGTACATTTTCCTGGAAAAAATGGTTTAAAAAAAAAAAAAAAAAGGTTTTCAGGACAAAAAGGGCCGCCAGCATATTGGAAAAAAAAAAATAATAACCGTTAAGATCCACTGCCCGATCACCTTTTCCCCCACTATACGATAATACGTGAAAAAAAGGAAAAAGAACAAGCCACTGCACACCAGTAGGAGCCACTTCAAGCCACTGTTACGCAAAGCGTGGGTCTTCCTCGCTAGGCCCGAGACCGCTGCTTACTGCTTAGTGGCTTGAAGTGGCCTCTAGTGGTCTGAAGATTTCACGTAGAATTGCGAATTTTGGCACGGGCTTTTCAGGGATATAACAAAAGTTCAGTTCAGCTGCGTTCAGTTTTCTGCGCTCGGAAAAAACCCATAGGCGCTCCATCCCATCTCTCGGCAATCTCCCCAGTGTCGTCTTCTTCTTCTTCGTCTACGTCGTCGTTCACTAGATGGAGATGCCAGTCGCCCGCACGAATGCAGTTGTCCTCAGAAGGTCCTCCAGGTTACCATACAGCTTGACTCTCACCGGTACTGGTTCTGGCCATGTTTCTTGTCTGGGAGCTTCATGGGGAGTATCTTGGAGCTGGCAGTGTTGTAGCAGGTGTTCAGCATTCATGACGTCTGCATTGCATGCGCACTTCTCAGACTCGCCGATTGTGAATTTGCTGTACATATGAGCGTTTAGTCTGTTGTGTCCAGTCTGGTCTGGTCCGCTTAACCCGTGGTATCGTCTTCGAGACTGTTGCAGTGTTGGTTTGGTTCACACAGGTCCTGTCATGCCCTGTCATGCCCTCTTGGGTTCCCCTGTCGGCCACTACCTCTTTGCACGCCATTGTTCTGCGGGCTGTCCATGTAATGATGACCGATGCTTTGCTTGTGCAGCGTGTGTCTCAAACTCCTCATTTAAAGACCCAAAACACACCCAAAGGATGATAAACAAAACAAATCTGACTTTTTATTTTATTTTAAATCCGACCTCTCTTTGTGGTAAGACCAGCAGTGCGTCAGTGCCATTCTAGTGTCAATAAGTACGTCGGCGACATCAGACCTCCCCTCGCCCCTCCCCCCTCCTTCCGTCCTCCCTCCGAGTTACCTCCTTCCTTCCCTCTGTCCACCGCTCCCCTCCCCCCCCCCCCCAATTCCAAGCCATTTGCCTCCAGCCTAACCATTGCCATAAAATGAGCGTCCAACAGGACAAGAAGTCAAAATGGTATTTTGTTGGCGGCTTTCCCCAGGCTTTTTGCAAGCCGTTTAGAGTTTCACAGACAGGACTATGTCTCCCCGGGGTAAACTTAACGGCAACAGAAATACATCCAGCTCACAATGGCTTTCCGGCCTCGCAAAATGACAAGAGAGAGAGAGAGAGAGAGAGAGAGTCGACTGCGCATCTTGAGAAAATTCAGGAAGCACTAGGACAACGTACCCGGTCTAATATCTAGCAGTAATAATTATCTAGCTGTTTGAAATCTTTGGCTGGAGGGACAAATCTGTTCTGTACATTTTCGGTTTGATTACAACATTTGAAGTGACGGCCCAAAAGCGTTCTCTTTTGCACGGTATTGTGTTTACAATAAGAGAATAAAGTCCTGTTGATGTGTGTGTGTGTGTGTGTGTGTGTGTGTGTGTGTGTGTGTGTGTGTGTGTGTGTGTGTGTGTGTGTGTGTGTGCGTGTGTGTGTGTTGGCGCGGGCGCGAACCAGTGCATCAGTACCATGTGTTATGTATTTGTATTCTTGGGAAGAAGGCATTTTCCGGCTTTGCCGATGGTTGTGATGTTGTAGTTGTTGTTGTTGTTGCGACTGCTGCTTGGTCCCGTGTTGTAGCTGTTGATGACGACGGAAGTTGATAATTATTTAACTCACTTCCTACAAAGTAAGTCTGATGTTGCGCACCAGTCGCCTCACTAAAACCAGTCATAATTAACTGCTATTTTGACAGCTTTTCCAACGAAAGATGCCTACTCCTCGTATACGCCGCTCTCCTCGTAGACTTTCAAGTCACGAGCTTCACCCCCGTCAGGTCTGAATTCACTGGCTGTGTCACATTGTTCTCGGACGCCCTCACAAAAAAGGACAGATAAACGTAGAGAGGACAGGAAATATTGTCCATCCCCTGCTGACAGATAACGAGAATAACAAACCCGCAGCAGCCTTCGTTTGCCAGGCTGCGTGAGATTAAACTGTCACCTGAGAGAGCTCTTCCTGATAGGAGACACATTTCGTCCTGCAGTCCTTGGTTCTCGATTGGCTGGGAGATGTCCATTGCTTAACCCGAAACCGAGGTCCACTTCCTGTTTATGAAGTCACAAAAAAAACCCAAGACACCAAACCACGTGATCGTCTGCCGAGAGGGAGATTACTTGGTTGTTGTTGTTGTTGTTGCTGTTGTTGTTGTTGTTTTTGTCTTTCGTTGTTGTCAAGTTGTTCAGGTTGTAATGTGAATGAAACCTATTGGTTAAAAATGTTGTCAAAGCTTTTGGCGGATTAGTTGTTAATCTGTAAAATTGAGTCGCTACCGACAATGCAGGTTAAATTTTAAAAAAAAAACTAAGAGAGGTGGGGGGCGGGGGTGGAGAGAGAGAGAGACAGAGAGAGAGAGAGAGAGACAGACAGACAGACAGACAGAGAAAGACAGCTCTACTGACGATCGACAATCATAGTTTTATATGCCCTGCTTGGACTCTAATGACTTGTTCCAATATTTTCCTGATGGATTCATGTTTTATTCATGTCAAACGCAGCAAAATAAACAGTCACAATCCGGCTTAAGAAACATCGGCGGGCGGAGTGATACCTTTAGAAAAGGAAAATGCGTTCCTGGTTTAGATCCGGAGTTCAGTGTTAGTTGCATCATGAGGGCAAGAGTTGATAACTGAGGCTGAGAGTTGGGAAATGTCTAGAGTTTATAACTGAGGCTGAGAGTTGGCAAATGTCTACCGGGCAGTGATAGCACATTTCGTACCGCGCATGAATATCCCAAGTGTTTTACCTGTTTTCGGGTTTGGTCCTCTATGCAAAAATCAGGCAAGAATACATTTCCTTAAACGGTTCTTACTGCGGAAAACACGAGAATGACCAAAGTTCAAACACTAAGCTAAATTTAAATCCACGCAGACCGAATTGATTGTGATTGTTTACTTGAGGTCACTGGTGCACAGCTCCAGACGTACTCGGTAGGAAGTGAGTTAATTCACGCCTGTTTTCCGCCAGTAAAATAGTGAAACATATCAAAGAAAACGCAGAAAGAGAGAGAGTGAGAGAGAGAGAGAGAGAGAGAGAGAGAGAGAGAGAGAGAGTGAGAGAGAGAGAGAGCTTAGTTGCCTCGGATTTGATTTTTCACTGCCCTGTCCTGATTCTGATTTCCAAGGCGCGTTTAATAATAATAATAATAAATGGCATTTGTAGGGCGAATTTCTTTGGAATAAACTCAATGCGCCAACGCTGTTGGTCAGTTTTTAATGTGCACAAATCTGAACACCAGGCCTAATGCCGTTCCTTAGTACCCATTCGTTGTCACTTGACTGACTGACTGACTAAATGAATGACTGAATGATTGACTTTTACTTCGACGCTTGATCTTGTCTGTCTGAACTCTTGGAAATCTCGTTATGCTCTCGCCATCAACGAGACTGACACCGTTGCTATCACCGTCTGCTTCTGCGTGTGTTTAATTTCCATTTTTACTGCGTCTCGTCTCGTCTCCTCATCTCATCTCGTCTCGTCTCGTCTCGTCTCGTCTCGTCTCATCTAGTCTCGTCTCCTCTCGTCTCGTCTCGTCTCGTCTCGTCTCGTCTCGCCTCGCCTCGTCTCGTCTCGTCTCGTCTCGTCTCGTCTCATCTCTTTTCGTCTTGTCTCGTCTCGTTTGATCTCATCTCATCTCATCTTACCCTATCTTATCTCACCCGTATCTCAGTGGAGATAGTCACTCGGACGGCTCATAAGTTCTCATTTCTACGCAAAGTACCGCCGCCCCTAACGAGGGAACAGGGAGTGAGAGAAAAGCCGTGCAGTATGGTTTCCCCAGATTACTGCCGCTGTGTCCATTCATGAGCCCGCGATCCCTTTGTCGATGGCATTCAATGATTTCATGCAAATGGAAGGCACGGCAGGCCTCCGCCGGATTTCACACAGACGGCATAATTGGTGATTTCTACCGCGTAGGACATTCCATTACTGAACTCTCTCTCTCTCTCTCTCTCTCTCTCTCTGTAATTATTCTAATTTTTGTGGACAAACTTTTTAGATTTTAGCAACGACAAGTTTCCAAATTGACCAATTTCTCTGTCGAACCGTAGAAACAGTTTCATCATCATCATCATCATCATCATTACCATCATCATCATCGTCGTCGTCGTCGTCGTTGTCGTCGTCGTCGTGGTCATCACTACCTGTCTGTCGAGATAATAAGATACTAATGAGATACATGTATACCGTTCAGTCCTCTGTGTGTGTGTGTGTGTGTGTGTGTGTGTGTGTGTGTGTGTGTGTGTGTGTGTGTGTGTGTGTGTGTGTGTTAAAGGCCGGGGGAGTGGGAGGGGGGGGGGGTGGAGGGGGGTTGATGACAGGGAAGTTGCCGGTGTCACTGTGCCCAGCTTTCTTGAGCAGTGAAACATTTTCAGATGAAAACCGGCATTCTCGACCACTGGCAAACAGGAATTTCCATCACAAAAAACCCAAACAAACCCAAAACAAACAGGTTCTATTTTACTGGGTGATTTTACGTCAAATCGGATTACCTCAGTGTTCTCTCTCTCTCTCTCTCGTAGACGAAAGTCGGGGCTAATGGGTTGGGGGGGGGGGGGGTTGGGGCGGCGGGAGGGGGGAGAGGAGGAGAGGACCAGAAGGGACACTATTGATTGAATTTTGAGCCAGCACGCAAGCAGCTGATCAATGGTAAAGATGACATCATACGTCGACAGAACATTCTGGTCCTATGCACGTGCACAATGCTTTCAGCTGCTGAAACATACATTTCACAGATCTTTCCATAGCGTCATCAGCGTAGTGTCGGTACCATCACGACGTGTGCCAAATTACAACTTCATTCAGCCGAGTTTTCAGTTCTAAGCGACAGCCGAAATTTTTCCAACGGTGGAAAGTTTTGGGATTTAACGAAGACCATTAGGGGGATTACCAATAGTGTGGGTTTTGTTGTTGTTGTTGTTGTTGTTACTCTAGAATAGATGATTCGAGTTGCCGGTCACTGGGTAGTGGTGTGAAGCTAGAGCGGCAAGGTAGCGACACAAATAATGTGCACTTGTACGTTTTAATGAACCTTTAAAGAACTCACACATGCATCGGAAGTTATGCGTGTATCTGTTTCGAACTTTTTTTTTCCCGCACTGTGTAGCCCGCTCAAACCAGCAAAAGTCCCTTTAACCAAATAAAACAATAGAAATCTACAACTAGTTACAGGGTGGTCTTTCTGGTGAGTCAGTCAAATTTCTTTTCAGTGTGTCAGTTCTGCGTGTATTGCGAACCGTTAGAAATGCTTCTCATCTTCCTTCATAACTAGCAGATGTACCCGGCTTTGCCGGGAAATCGCGCGATGGGAGGTAGTAAGAATTTGCGATGCGAAGTCGTTGAACTGAACAAAGGTATTACCTCCCGTGGACCAGTAACCCTTGGGATTACAGTAAGTGCTTTGAAACAGGTGGAAAAGGTGGATAACATCAATCAGACGATTTTCCGAGATTTTCTTTTCTCCGCCAGATTCACTGATTCAGTCTGGGGTCCCCTTGAGTAAAGCTACCCATTTTGATCGCGGTGTGAGATCTCTAAATTAGATTTTATGCGACAGGCAGGCAGACAGACGCTGTTACTGATGTATTTACAGGTTATAAGAAAAGTCCTTCTCGTTTGTTTCAGTTGTGACTTTAGGTGATCTTTCCGTTCTGGCTAGCCTTGCCTAAAACCTGAACCTGCATCACCTAAACGTCAGCCTTCCTCAGGGGGAGCCGGGATGGCCGAATGGTAGAGCGTTGGACACTCAATGCTCGAGTCGTGAGTTCGAATCCCGGCAGAGGCCAAATATTTGTCCTGGCCTTTTTCTCGTTGCCCCGTCTTTGATATCACCCTTACGCGGTGGAAAAAGGACGTTAAACTCCCAAACACCCTCCCACCCACCCTGCCTTCCTCAGTACTTACTTACTTACTTAGGCCCTTGGCTCCAGGTGGAGCATAGGCCATCGACAACCCTTCGCCATCGCACTCTGTTCTGGGCTAGTCTTACCACTCCAGTCCAGTTGGTCCCCTGCTTACATAGCTCTGCCTCAGTGTCCCGCCTCCAGCTGTTGCGAGGCCGGCCTCTCTTCCTTTTCCCCTGCGGGTTCCATGTCAGGGCTTGGCGTGTGGTGCTGGATGCTGGCTTCCTGAGGGTGTGTCCAATCCAGCCCCACTTCCTCCGCAGGATCTGCTTGGCCACTGGTTCCTGCCCCGCTCGCTCCCACAGCTCTTCATTCCGGATCTTCTCTGGCCATCGGATGTTGAAGATGCGCCTCAGACAGGTGTTGAGAAATGTCTGGATCTTCTGCTGCATCGTCTTCGTTGTCCTCCATGTTTCGCATCCGTAGAGCAGAACTGACTTCACGTTGGAGTTGAAGATGCGAAGTTTGGTTCTTATGCTGACAACTTTGGATGCCCAGACGTTCTTCAGCATGACCATTGCTGCCCTTGCCTTGCCGATTCTGGCTGTGACGTCTCGGTCTGTGCCTCCCTGTCCATTTCCTCAGTACTGGTAAGACTGTTTTCCTGTTGGATCAGATGTGACTGCGCACCAGAACAACCTCATCGCCATTCCACACCCTCACCCCCACTCCCACCCCAACCTCTTCAAGCAGGTATCGTCAAGTATTGGGACAAGACTTTAATGCAATTCCAGTGTGTGAGAGTTATTGACCCTTTCTGTTTGAATTCCCGTCTGAGAGTTATTGGCCCTGTCTTCAAACAGTTTATCAGGAGGGCAGCACCTGGTCTGTTCCAGATTCACTACGTTTTGATTTACGGTGAACTGTGCCCTAAAACTCGCGTTTAGTAGTTTACAGGACAGACGGGAAGTGGGTCGTTGTTGCTCCCAGCTCTTATGGGAATGGCTCAATTTGTCTTTCTCCTCCGTCTGATGCCGAGAAAACGTGCTTTATGTCATGGCGCACTTCCCAACAAACCTGACCTTGTGCGATGCACAGAGGCTCTAGAAAGAACGATATTTCTGACACTTTCTTGTGCATTGCTGGTAGAGACTCAAACACACATAGGTGTAACAACACAAATAGCGCGTGGCGTCAAGTTTGGTGTTTATTTCTAGCCTGTTTGGAGTGTGTGTCAGTTTGTAGAGATTTTTACTGTTACAAAAAAAAAGAGTGATTTTCGTGATTTTTGTATTTTGTAGGGCAAAGTGTATGCCAGCGTATACAACAGGAGACAAGCTGTCAGTGAAGCTGGGACTTCCTGCGCACAAGGGAGGCAAAGGTGACGCGAGTGGATTTGTGGATTTGGGTGAAATGGCTTTCTGGTCTAAACAGAAAGTAGACTTGCATTACTCCAGTGAGGCCTTTCTAGATTGAAGCATTGTTAGGGTGACCATAATGCCTGAGGCTAATAGGGAATGTAATTATAGACATTTTAAGGCCTCGTGCAGTGGTATTCTTTGACCGCCCCGCCCCCCCACCCCCCCCCCCCCCCCGACACACACACACACACACACACACACACACACACAATGACCCATTAGAATGCACTCAACGCTCGCACTGATCTGACAAAATATAGGTCCCGTGATAACTTCCCTCACCAGCGAAATGGGTCTATCGTTCTTTTGCGTGAAAGGAAGTAAGGAATTAGCATGCAAAACCTACATCAGGGGAAGTAACTTTTCAAAGGAAGCGCGGTAACGGGCCTTGATGATCAGTCTGGCCCCGCCCTCTACCGGTGCTATACGTGATTAGTTAATTAGTGAAGAAGATCAAGGAAATCTCCGATTCACTTTCTGAGAGGAGGTGGGGAGAGAACGACAAACTGGGTCAGAGAACTGGGTTGGTGGGTGTTGAGGGTTTGTAAGTCCTGTTCCGCCAGATAATTATGGGTGATATCAAAGACGGGGCAACGAGAAAAAGGCCAGCACAAATATTTTGCCCTAGTCAGGATTGGAACTCACGACCCTAGCACTGAAAGCCGATCAGAGAAATAGCGGATCCCGTTCGGACGCCGGATCTTAGGATCAATGTAAATCAATGGTTAGCTGCACAGAAACAGAAGAACGAGGTTGCTGGTGACATTGCTGGTCACAATGAATAAATAAATAAATAATAATAAATATTTGTTTGGTTGTCTGTTTGCATGCTTTTTGATTGACTTTGTTTGCTCACTCGTTCGTCCATTTTAGTTCGGCTAACTGACTGTGTTGGGTAGGCTGAATTGTCTGTTGGCTGACCACCTTAATTTCCACAAAGGGGGGGGGGGGGAGGAGGAGTGGGGCAGATTATCGACCCCCCCCCCCCCCCAAACAACAACAACAACAACAGATAGTTGGTATACACGAATTATAAAACACAAAACGAAATATCTGACTCGGGTCAGGACTCACTACTTTTCTCGCTCTAATTCTGGTGGACGATGTCCGAGCAGCACGTGCAGATAGATGTCCCAGAGGTCAGTGGCCGCCGTTTCCCGTTCAGCGGACAAGGGAGATGAGACGGCGGAGGGACAGGCAGTGGCGGGAGGGACCGGGAGGGAATAGCTGTCCAGAAAATGAACGATGGTGCTGCCCCCTGGGGGTCAAGTGTCACGGCGTGGACACTGATTCCGGTCAGAGCTGGGTTTGATTACAGAGAGACAAGTTGCCTGAGTTACTGCCCCTGCATGACTTCGCCCGGCCAGATTAGTAAAGCCCAACTCTGTACTGAGCCCAAACTCAGTGCCGGGTTCTCGATCAGCCTGTCAAAATATGCACACGTCACAGGCCTATTTGCATAATTATATGCACAGCAAAACCGATGTTGTTGTTGTTGTTGTTGTTGTTTTCACTTATTGTATACTGTACATGAAACTTTCTGTGACGCTTAGAATTTCATTTCCTGACTCAGTTATATTGATGCAGATCACCGGGGAAAAAATGCACTGACTGACTACGCCAGTAAAGAGATTGTTCAGACAAAAACCTGTACTGAACGAAAACCGCGCTCGCGGCCTGACACTGACAAACCGAAAAGAATGTGTGTGTGTGTGTGTGTGTGTGTGTGTGTGTGTGTGTGTGTGTGTGTGTGTGTGTGTGTGTGTGTGTGTGTGTGTGTGTGTGTGTGTGTGTGTGTGTGTGTGTGTGTGTGTGTGTGTGTGTGTGTAAATTTTCACCACAACATCGTAAATGAACGCGGCTTGAAGCACTCATCTACCCGCGCGTAAACTGACAACGTTTCAACAGCAAGATGTATTCCTTTTCAGGTTCTTCTTCGTTTCAGCTTTACTTTGTTGCTCCCCGATGCACGAACTTGGATGCGCCACGGATAGAAGAGTTCTAACAGTGTTTTCCCAATAGTGTCAGTGCTACAAACTCTAGTCTATAGAGTCTGTAGCCGGTATACGACTAGTTGACGGACCGATGCGACCAAAATGTCCGATGGGAGCTTAATTCCCGCTTGATCTTGCCGCCCGAGTGCCCGATTAATGCAACGAGCGGCTGATCAACTACACACAGACCGACAAATCAAACGCCACTCTGCATGCTCCGATACATCTTTTCAGTTCACATTTGTATACATTGAATCGGCCCCTGGCCTTGACTTCCCACCACTATACGCTGACGCCAACACTAGCGGGGGATGTCGACTGACGCGCAGTGCTGGACAGCAATGGACGACTCCACTTCCCACCATCAAAAGGGTCGAACCTCCAGAATTCAGCCAATCGCGTCATAATGAGGAAGACACATGGCATGGTTTGCCAAACTGACGTTTTTGCCAGACGTTACAACGAGGGAAGCACATGCAGTTTGATAATAATTATGGCTGACACAGGGAAAGAAACAGCAAGTCCATTGGCGTCATTTGAGGAAAAAGACCATTACGTCAGTCTCTTTCATGTTAAAATCACACCTTTTCCCATACAATAACTTAGATGAGCTAACTACAGTAGTTGAGAATTAAATTTTAATCACCGTCATACATGTCAAGAACAGATAAATTGTACTAGGCTCAGCCCCAGCTGGGGTGGGGGTGGGGTGGGGGTGGGGAACCCGGATCGAATGGCCATGACCCACAGTATTAGACTGATACTGAGCGCTCGCGGGCACCCACATTGTACAGCATGTATAGCCGCTACTTATCAAGAACGTGTTCTTTTATGTGTCTAAGTACCGTGCCTGAGGGGAGCCGGGTTCCTCAGTCGACCTGACAGAGCGTCAGTTGTTTCGGGTCATGAGTTCGAATCTTTTGGGACCCAAACATTTGTGTTGGATATTTTGGACACAAACTTGAGCGTTGGGTCAAGTTTGAAGTACCCTGTTCTACGAGTGTGCTAGCCGGTTTGTGCTAGCCGGTTTGTGCTAGCCGGTTTGTAGGGATTTGGTAGGGCAAAGTGCATGCCAGGGGGTAGCAAGAGGAGGCAAGCTGCTGGTGAAGCTTGCGCTTTTTGCACACAAGAGAGGCAAAGGCGACGCGAGTGGACTTGCGTGAAGTAGCTTTCTGGCCAAAACAGAAAGTAGACTAGCATTACTCCGGCGAGGCCTGAGTGGAAAGGAGTCATTCACTTTTTTTTTTAAGCTTCTGCCAGGCACGTGCCCTTCAGGTATGGTTTGTGCATGGTAAGTTTTGTTTCTAGACTGAAGCATTTTTAGGGGTGACTATGATGCCTGATGCTAACATGGAATATATACGCATTTGAGGCCTCGTGTATATGCGGTATTCTTTGACCTCATCAGTGGACCGGTCAGTCTCGGCGAAGGGATAAAGCGATCTTGCCTCCACTCAACGCTGTACATTTTCGTGTGTCATGGTGCCGCTGCACATCGCACTGTGTCCACATGACAGCTTGTCCAGGGTGACACCAGGGTGTCAGTATCAGTTCACGTCCGAGCTGACAGGACAAAACAGTGGTCGGTGTTGTTTGGACATCGCATGATGGATAGTCTGTCCAAACAGAGCTTTGTGTTCTTTCACTTCTACAGCGTTACTGAGTCAGGAAAACTAGTGTGGGGAGGGACATGTCCAAATGGCGCCGTACTCAGTTTTGTCAGTCACACTGAGCCGGTGTGACTACCGAACCTGTCTGTGGGCCGAGCCGGTGGGTCAGGCAGTCGTGATGGGTGCAGAAGCTGAGGAACGTGAAAAGGCGGCGCAAAACTTGTCCAGTCCATA
This sequence comes from Batillaria attramentaria, assembly GCA_018292915.2. NCBI lineage: Eukaryota > Metazoa > Mollusca > Gastropoda > Batillariidae > Batillaria > Batillaria attramentaria. The sequence goes on from JACVVK020000229.1 coordinate 749,253, forward strand.
AATTAATGTGTGTATGTCAGTGTGTGACGGCCAGAAATGCAAGGTTAGTCTTAGCCGGGGTCTCAGTTGCGTGCTCTAGTTTCTATTCCGGCTTCGCATAGTCTTCAGAGCATAGCTCAAGAGCATCCAAACCCTTTAGTTAAAGGGACATCACCGAAAGTAGAAGTGAAAGCAAAGGTACACAGTTGGGTAGAGTAAGTCCACTTATGCCGTTTTTGCTTTGACGGGAAAAATAAATTTCTCTTGTTTTTGTTTTGTTGTTGCTCTTTATTAAGTGTGTTTACTGTTGTTGTTGTCGTTTTCTCTTTTCGTGTTGGGGTTGTTTGTGTGTAAGTTTGCCAACGAAATGGACTTAGCGATGTCCGTGGCACAAAAATGAGGCACTCTTGAGACGGCCCCTCGCATGAAAACAATTTTCAGGAGTGATCTCCCGCAACAGCGGTCATTGGGCGCGTTTAGTCGAGCAGCCGACAATGTCATCGGTCACACTGTGCAGATTCTTGGGCCGTTCCCTGCGAGTTCTGTCTGCATCTAGTTGCCATGCATCTGCTAACCCTTCACTCAGACATGCAAGCAAGTAAGTAACTTGATTTAGGAAGTGCAAGTTTTAAATGTAGACCTCGGCATCAGTTCTTTTGCTGTCAACATGGCTGGTCTTGATCATTTGGCAGTTACGCAGCAATGTACATGCCTGAAAATGTCACTGCAATTATCGTCTGTCTCGGAACAAAATGGAAGCAGTATGATGCCCAGTGTAGGGATCACTGATTTTAGGAATTTGAGAAATAGGCTGACATTCAGCAACGACAAAGGCGATCAGTGAACAGTTAGTTTGCCCTTCACCCTTCCCCAATCCTCTACACCCCCCCCCCTTCCCACCCCACTACCCCGTGTGTGTGTGTGTGTGTGTGTGTGTGTGTGTGTGTGTGTGTGTGTGTTTTCATGATTCACCTCTGCACGTATCTGCAAAGTGAAAAGTTGCGGTTGTACTTGTAGAGGGTTGGTCCTGGTATGCTGGTGCAAGCACCGATACCTGACCTGACAGAAATTGTATCTCTCTTCATGGTGATGCAATGAAATAGCAATCTCTCTCTCTCTCTCTCTCTCTCTCTCTCTCTCTCTCTCTCACACACACACACACACACACACACACACACACACACACACACACTCACACACACACTCACACACACACTCACACACCAGCTCTTACACAAAGTCTGAACCATATTGTACTAGACCACCGACCGCCCCAGGGATTAATGCTTTACTGCTGAACTAACTACATGTATCTTATTTTAATAGACAACTCCACTCCTGTCAGTGAAAACGGTAGAGCCCCCAGAATTCAGCCAATCGTGTCCCACGGTATAATAAGCACAACACATGGCATGGTCTGGCAAAATTTTTGCCAGACACTAAAAGGGAAGCACATGTACATGTAGTTTGATATGACTGAAACATTGAGAGAAGGCAGTAAGTCCATTGACATCATTTGAGGAAAACATTACCATTATGTTGATCTCTTAACATCTTAATTGAAATCACCCTTTTATACCCATACAATGAGATCATGGATGTACTGTGTTTTGCCAAAAAAAAAAAAAAAGGCAGATTAAAGGGGTATGCCGAGTGGAGTCGTCTGTTGAAGTGTAATCCGTGTTTCTGCCTGGTTCAGTGTGGGTGGAGCTGAAGTCGTTTCGCTGAAGGGGAGAGATCTGCTCAGCATGAAGCACTACCAGCCCGAAGAGATCAAACAACTTCTGTGGACAGCAGCAGATCTCAAGCTGCGGATCAAAGAGCAAAAAGAGGTCAGTCTTTTTTTCTTTTTTTTTTGTGCAGGCACACGTATCTTACCCCTGGCAGTGCTGAGCCTGGAAAGTTATGGACTACCTATATGTTTTGTTTTGTTTTATTTTCAGCATAAGACAGATTTACGCTAGTCTTGCTGAAGTATTATTTGTCTCATGCTGTAAAAGCCATAGAGGTAGTCCGAAATATTCCAGGCTCAGCACCACCAGGGTTAATTCAGCAAGAGCAGGGTTAATTCAGCAAGAGCAGGGTTAAGATGGTAAAAGAGAGAAGGTTTGCGATTTTGGGCTGTTTATCATGTCAGTCCAATATTACAATAGGCAGCATTTGAGATGGTGCTAGTGGGCTTTTCTTTTCTTTTTTGTTTTGTTTTGTTTTTGGTGGGTTGTTTTTTTTTTTTTGGGTGGGGGGGGGGGATGATTTTATCCTATCTGAGCAGTCCATCTGATTTATGTTTGACATGTTACTTGCACACAAACACCCATTTTACACGGCCAGAGAAAGCAGGCAATGTAAGGAGTAATTCATCTTTCCTCACTTAAATGGAACACTCCTAATGACCATCTGCAACAACAAATAAGTATATGTATGTGTGCACTTGTTTGCTGGCTCAGCTGCTATTGTTGTCCTACATCATTATCGTCTTTCTTTGTATGTGGAGGGTGAAGTGTGAATGATGGGTTGTTTTATCAAATTGTCATGAACCGTGACCATGTTTTTGCATGTTGTGCTGTAGGTTATGAAGCCGCTGGCTGGCAAGTCTGTGTCCATGGTCTTCCAGAAGAGAAGCACCCGCACGCGCCTGTCCACAGAATCAGGTCAGACTCGCAGAGTATTCAGAGAAATCTAGTTGTGAAGTAATGGGTACTAATGGGATTGGGGGGGGGGGGGGGGTAATTTAAATTCTTCATGGGAAATCTATACAGCCCCCATCCCCTGTCTTTGAAATCACCCTTGTGGTGACCTCAGACCCCCACATCCCCCTCCCCCCCCCCCCACCTTCACCCTGCCTTACTCTAATTCCTTTATTATGCTTAAGGGACAGTTGGCAACTTTGTGTATTGGATGGTGTGACCTTTCACAGGAATGGCCTTGCTGGGAGGACATGCAGAATTCTTGGGTCCTGATGACGTCCACATCGGAGTGAATGAGAGTATCAAAGACACTGCCAGGTAAAACGCTGCACCGCTTGAACCCTGCCTGCTCCAGGGTGACATTTAGTTTTGAACAGGTCTTATTCACTGAGCATAGAACCTTTTCAATTGATGTTCAGCGGGCAAATACATCTACGGGTAAACTCTCTTGTATGTTGGAAATAGAGATATTGTCAAACCTGATTGAATGGCCACCTCTGCATAGCATTCATTGTCTAATGTGGCCGTCACTATTTGGATGCCCCATTGCTCTTCCTCAAAGAACACACCACAAAACAAAACCAAATGACTCTGAATAAGGAAAACAACTTTTGTCAAAGTTCTCTTTTCTCTAATCACTTATATAACAGCTGTTGACAGGTAAATGTTTTCTGAAGGTAGTGGTTTGATGTGATACGGTGTTTGATACGATGATCACAGTATTTTGAGATTGTAATTAGTATGAGGGCCAGTGCACACTGAATGGATCGTTGACGTTATAATGTTTGTGAATTATAATATTTGGTATGCAGGGTGCTGTCTCGAATGTCAGACGCAATCCTGGCGCGTGTCTACTCACAGCGCGACCTAGATGTGATGGCGGATGAGGCGACAGTTCCTGTCATCAGTGGTCTGAGTGATGTGTACCATCCACTGCAGGTCCTTGCTGACTTCCAAACACTACAGGTACTCGTAAAAACTTTTTTTTTTTTTTTTTTTTGATCTCCTATGAATTGTTTTGTTCCTTGGGACACTGGCTGTATTCAGTCTGGTGTCTGAGTTTGGCTGACAGCTGATGATAAAGGGTGGGACAGCTGCAATGGTAGAGCTGTGAACTTCCAGTGCTTGGGTTGTGCGTTTGAATCTTGGCTTGGAGCCAGAAATTTGTGCTGGCATTTTGCTTGTCACTCCATCTTTGATGTTACCCCTCTATGATGAAAAAGGATTATTTAGTGTTTACTTCACTCATTTTCTTCCTGCCTGTTGGGCAAGATAGGCAAGGTGGTGGTTGCAAACAGCTTTCTGACCTCACAGCTTATGAGCACTGGTACAGGCTGTGGTTTCCAAGGTTGTGGGGCCTTTGCATCTTTGATGCTATATCCAGAAAAGAGGTGTATTTTGGCTGCTAACATGGTTGCTGTGGTACAAATCCCAGAAACCTGTGGGTGCTCTAGCTTTTAAATATGCAATACATGGAGGAAAAGGGTTGCAAAACTCTGTGTGTGTGTGTCTGTGTGTGTGTGTGTGTCTGTGTCTGTGTATGTGTGTGTGTAGCTGTTGATAAAAGACTTATGGCTTGCATTTAAGCAGCACTGTGGCGGTGTTGCTGGAAGGAAATATTTGCCAAGAGATTTGGACAGCGCATACCCAGTGTTACATGACAAAGTACGAGCATGCTGTGTTGTCATTCTGGATCTGTCCAGGAACATTTTGGATACCTAAGAGGCCTGAAGATTGCGTGGGTCGGAGATGGCAACAACATTCTCCACTCACTTATGCTGGGCTGTTCCAAACTGGGCATTGACCTCGCTCTGGCTACGCCCAAGGTAAACATTGTAAACCATGCCAGCTAAACGATACCTTACCTCTTGCCACAGCCAAGACAATGCGGCCATCACCAGCAAAATTATATACAGTATTTATTTCTTTATACCATAACAACCTGAACTTTTTGATCGTCCTTACTTTTCGACCAGTTTTCAAAATGTGGGAAATTCAGATAGGTGGAAAAAAAATCTGCTTACTCTTCGACCGGGCACCAAAATGTCTGTCCCTCGGTTTTCAACCAGCTAGCCACTAAACCTGTGGAGCAGCCTGAAGATAACGCCAAATGTCCAGGGAAAAATGCAACAAATTGATCAAACTTTGCCGATTTGCCAGTCTAGTATTCAATCGTTTTGTTGATACCGCCATTGTGAAACCAGCAGTACAGAGTATTCTCCCTTCACTACTTCCGTTTTTACCATCGTGCAAGTTGCAGTCGTCCGTTTTGGAGTTTAAAAGGTGGAAAATGCTTATGTTCAATTGAAGACAAGCATCGAAACTGCAACTTTAAAAAAAAAATTTTTTTGCTCCTTGGTTTGTCACCAGTAAATTATCTTGGTGTGTGTGTGTGTGTGTAAAATTTGCAAATTGCATGAACTGTATATTAAGTATATAAGTGCATGTACAGGCTACTGAGAAATAGCCAATGACTTTGTGGGCTTTTCAGTCTCTACACACCCATTCCACTTTTCAGGGCTATGAGCCGGATCCTGCTATCGTGCGTGATGCTGTCAAGTTTGCCGCGGCGGTAAGCTGATTTGACGTGAAAAGTCTTCTTTTTCTTCAAACCAGTATGGTTTTTAAAAATTAATCTGGAGAATGTGTGCTTAATCTCGCAGCAAAGCATTAACTCAAAGTGCTACACACACACACACACACACACACACACACACACACACACACACACCCTGATGCAGATATACAATTACAGACAAAGTAACTGAAACAATGGCAGACTTGTTAACTGTGAGAGGCTTGACAGAGGAGGTGGGTTTTCAGGTTGGAGATGCATATCCCTAGCTGCTATCCCCTGTCTCTTTGTTTGTCAGAGCGGATCACAGCTCATCGTGACCTATGACCCACTGGAGGCGGTGTATCGAGCAGACGCCATCATTACGGACACCTGGGTCAGCATGGGACAGGAAGATGAGAAGGCGAGACGCATCGCCGCTTTCAAAGGCTACCAAGTCAACCGGAAGGTACGCATCCCTATGCTACACTGCGTTCTGTGATAGTGTTCTTATGATTGATTGTGGTCACTTTCCTTGCTTTCATAGTTAGAAGGGAAACTGTTGAAAGCCTGTACGGAGGTGGGAAATCTGAGCGAGAAAGTTATTCCAGTCACGACTCTGATTGGACTTGTTCAAAGGGAGGAAACTGATATCTGAAAAGTTAAGTTAGAACATCACCTAGATAGCTTGCTACTTTAGCAGATCGACATTCTGACTGGAACTTTATGTGCAGCATATGGTCATGAATCTTCTTACTGCACCAAGTTTTCCCCCGTCAAGTCTGAAACAGTGGAAGAAAAATACGCGGAGGAAGAAGGGTCTACTTCAGGCCAAGCATGACAAAACAAAAACAAAACCTTTTTTTTTTTCTTTTTTTTTTTAATGTATGTGTCTGGACCAAGAGAAGCAAGTTTTGTACCTATGGTCCTGTGTATTTTGACCCCTGGTGTTCACGATTCAATTTGTGTGTTCCCTAAAGTTCTCAAGTGGTCAGTAGCTCAGTAGGAAGTGCGTCTGACCAGCAGGTGAGTTACTTAATGACTACTACCCCTGTCACAAGATAGCGTGTGTTTGCCCCCAGTTCCAGCTGTCATATGCGATACACAATTTTCCTGGCTCCCGGGCCGCTCACTAGGGGCTTTCCCTCCAAGTCCTCCTGCCCATCACGTGAGAAGTAGGGAAGGTGGATGACACTGCACTGCAGCGATGTCATGTGCCACCCAAGTTTCACTTGAGGAATAAAATAGTACACGTTAAAAAAAAACCCAAAAAACAGCCAGAGCTCCATGTTTTATCAACACGTGTTGTATGTTGTGTACAGATGTTGAAGGACGCAGGAGCCAACTGGGTCTTCCTGCACTGTCTGCCCCGCAAACAGGAGGAGGTCACTGATGATGTCTTCTACGACCGCGATCACTCGCTGGTGTGGGACGAGGCCGAGAATCGCAAGTGGACGGTCATGGTGAGAACACATCGTGTCAGCGTAGTACAAGCTTGCTCTAAATTTGTGCATTTCAGTGAAGCTAGTGAGAACATCAGCAAGAAAAGAAAGCATCCAAGTATTTTGCTACCGTCTACAGTTTGTTTGTTGTGCAGATTGAATTCACTTCGCGTGCCACAGTGGATGTATATTTTCACTGTGTGTGAACTGTTTCACACATGCAGTTGTTGTAGGGATTCTTCAGGCACGAAAAGGTGATGGCAACTCACGCAGTACATTGTTTGCCTGCCAAATGTTTAGCATGAAACATGCGCACTTATGGGCATGAAACTTTTCAGTCAGTTTAATTGTCAAAAGTCCGTCAGTGTTCTTGGACAAAAAAGTAAAGAAATAAAGAAACAAATAGATAAACGAAAAGTGAGTGAAATATACATGTACATTAATACATGCTCCAGGCTTTACCCTTGTATCAGCAACTCATGCCTGTCTATCGTGGAAAAGTTCCACAAACACTCCGGTCCAACAGTTACGGGTCAATTTAGTCTGCCACTGCAGTGCTGTCACAATGTATTTGTTCCACTGTGAGCATAACTACGGTATAAGCTGTGCTTGTTCATGCTGGTTCATTTGTACGTTTCTACAACCTACATGTATTGCAATAATCTTGGTGAAACCAACCGTCGGGCCCAGTATGGTCAGCTGCAGTGGTTGTTTAGAACAGTTCTCATTTTTGGCTCCCTTGTGTTACAATGGGAGTCTATGTATTAACCCTCCGTCGTCTGTCTGTCTGTCTGTCTGTCTGTATGTGTGTGTGTGTCCAGAAAACTTTAACATTGTCATTTTCTCTTTTGAGTATTCTTGTACATGACTACACACAGATGCAATAAGTCTAGTATTTATTACACATGGCATAGAGAAGAAATAATTCATCCTTTCTGTCTATTTCCAGTCTGTCTTACTTCATCTGATGGAGGACTACAAGCCCAGGTCACCTCGACCTTTCTTTCTGCGAGGAGAGGGCATAGGGCAGCACAGATACTGAGAGACCTACACGCTCAATCAGCATACACGATATTACTGATACTTACGCTACCAGTTGATATTTTCCATTGTGTTGTGCCACAAGTTTACGATCGATAGATATTTGTTCTTAACGGCTGTCAGAGTTGGTCCCTTTATTGATATTTGTTTCGCTCAAAGTGGCCATTCAAGCGTAACACGAATGTACAGTGCTTGTTCATGATGGTGTCTTCTAACATGCTTGAAAAACTCCATGCTGATAGCGCAGGGCTGTAGGAAGGGAAAGAGGAAGACAAAGAGAAGAACAGAAAGGAAACAAAGGGAGAGATTTAAGCAGCAATACAGTGGTCAGAAAGGATTAGTGTGTAGGTGAAGGGCAGGGTGGAGGGGGGTATAATCTGCATAGAACATAAGAGGAAAAATGCCTTCAGATGATTCCTGAGAGACTAGGTGAAAGTGTTTGTGTGTGTAAAATTGCTTGCTGGAACTCACAAATTACTCTGAATTTACGAGGAGGAAATCTCATGACTGCAGTCAGCAATGTCATTTGACTCAGGGTTTGTCCACACTGAATGTTAAAAGCTTGTCAAAACATATAGATGGATGTTTCATACACAGCACGTGAGTTGTTTCTTCCAGTGCAGGGTTTGACCAGCTACAACTTCGGTGATCGTTTGACTTTGTATTGTACTGAACGGTTCTTGCCTAGTGGTCAGAATTAAACTTTTGGTGGTTCTAATATGTTGTGCTTACATTAATATCAACGTTTTGTTTCATGTCATTTCCGTGGTTGTTGATAATATATGTCCAGATAACTGTAGAATAATATAGAATAGAAGCATGGTGACACAATGCAGTTTTACTGCTGCTTGTTTTGTTTTGTTTTGTTTTTGTAAATGTACAGTTCACAGTGTGCTTTTCCATCCCCAGTTTTTGGGCCCATGACAAACAAGTTTATATACTCCTAGTACTGTACAAGTAGTGTTTGTCACTTTGCAGGAATAAACTTGAAACTTATTTGATTTAAAATACTTTGTAACATGTAACTTTACAAAAGTGCATGATTGAGCCTTGCCTGTTGACTTTAATTCCACAGTATACTTTGTGTCATTTGCATTTGCTTGCTTTACATTTTACTGTATTTCAAGAGGCTGTTATTGAAGTTCAGTATTATCATCTTATTTCATAACTGTATGTGCATGCACAGACTTCTCCATGTCAGTTTTCTCCATCATACATGTACTTTCTCCACAAATTTCTTCGGCACAGTGTATTCGCATGTTTTGTATTGCATGTTTTGTTCGCATTGTATTATTTTTAAAATGTTACTGTAAATGCAAGAGGAGCATGCATTTACCTGCGTATGGATTATGAAATTTAACAGTGTATGGGTTAAGCTGTTTAATGGCAATGTGTGAAGCAGCAGACTCAGAAAGAAAGGGCATTGACCGTAACCTGAAAGTTGTTGATATATTAACTAGAAAAGACAAGATCTAAGCAGAAATCGTGATGAATCTGTTGAAAGGGATAGGATGTTTTCTCTTCCCATACTGTCTCGTGCTGGTCAGGGGCAATGATGATGTTGTTTTCCAGTGTACAGTTGTTAATGCCATGTAAGTGTGTGTGTGGGGGGGGGGGGGGGGGGACGCGCACACATGCTGAAGAGAGGGAGAGATGATACAGTTTTTTGTTTGCAAAATGTCTTGGACAGTATTCAGTGCTGCTGCCTAAAACTGTCCTGTGCGCACAGATCTTTCTGTCACTGTTCCAAGGTTTACACAAATAAAAAAATTAAGCAGTTGAACCATTTGTTTGGTGTGGATTTGCATTTGTGGATTTGATTTGTGTACACTCAAGACAGTGATATAAATGTACAGGGTTGACTGATCGCTGCTTCACACCAAAGATCAAATTTTGTCCTATGGTGTTTGCTGAGACATGAAGTCTAAAAACCGACATGCAACGTGCATAGATTACAGTTTCCAACTCAAGTGACACCCCATTTATTCAAGAAGGAGGTAACTACCCCCTCCCCCCCCCCCCCCCCCCAAAAAAAAAAAAAAAAAAATCTATATCAAGACAGTTTGTAATATCTCAACCAAAAAAAAACAAACAAAAAAACCGGGCTTAGTACCCACCAACAAAAGAGCTGTGTACCACTAGGAGCACGCCAGAGTCTAAGTTTTAACCAGAGAAATTCTGTGTAAGTTTGGTTGCTTTCTGCAACAGTTTCAGTGAAAACAAGGCAAACCGGACGGGTGTACCTAATTTCAGCTGTTTGCTGTGTTCAGTTTGTCTTAGGGGTGCACGAAATGCCACCTGATTACTAAACTGATATGATTATTGAACGTATTAACAAGTCGTATACGAGGTTATACACACTTTAGTCGACTGAGTGAGTTAGTGCTATCTTTGGGGCCATCACTGATACGTGTATGTCCTTTGTGCAAAACGTCCTATGTCAATCTGAGTTTATCTCTGCATACGATGTTTTGCCCTTTTTTTGTTGTTAGTTGGGCGTGTGTGTCGGATGGGCGCCATTTTGCTTGTACTAAAACTAGCAAGAAGAATGGCTGATTCCTGTCGTGTAGTGTCGGTTTAGCCCGTCTGCCATCTGCATCACCCAGCTTGTGAGTCTGATGTGAGTATATTATGACGACTACCGGGATTTGTTGAAATAAAACCATGCGCAGTGGTGTAATCTGGCATGTTTAGAAATATACGGACTAAAAGCATTTCAAGTTTTTTTTTTTTTTTTTTAAACAGAGTTTTTCTCTGTACATTTCACTAAAAACATTTGTCTGATTCAACTTTTCTGCGCAGCCAGAAAACACCGTTACCATGGCAACTGGAGGTGCCATAGAGTCTGACCGACTGGAGAAGCTGACGTGTACTATCTGTCTGGAGGTGTTCCGGTCACCACGACTGCTGCCCTGTCACCACACCTTCTGTCTGGAATGTCTACAGGACCTGGCTTCCAGACACAACAGCAGGGCCTTCCCGTGCCACACGTGTCGCAGAACAACTCGGGTTCCAGCGGGCGGGGTTGAGAAATTGCAGGTCGGTTTGACCCACTAGTGCGCAGTGGGTGAAAATAATAAAAAATACTCATAATTAATTCAATAATTGAATTTAAGTTTGGCTCTGCGGGAGTGTTTTACTTTGATTATATTCGTGCTTGCTGCAGTAAGAGCCATCAAGCAACCGTTAACCTTCGGACGACGTCGTGGGTAAAAAGTTGCACACACATTGCTTTAGATGAACGTATCTCGGTCAATATTTATGTCACACCTTTGAAATTTCATGACTTTGTCAATAAATGGTTTGACTATGTTCATGCCAAAAATTGTGTTGTTTAACTTGTAATTAGCAGAGTAATTAAAGAATAAGTTGTGAATTGCCTATATAAAAACCATGGGTAATTTGTTTCCCACGATGTAGGACTAGGAATAAGTTGAAATTTACCTTTGTAAAAACCATGGGTAATTTGTTTCCCACGATGTAAGACTAGGAGTAAGCTGCAATCTGCCTATATAAAAACCATGGGTAATTTGTTTCCCACAACGTAGGACTAGGAATAAGTCGAAAATTACCTATGTAAAAACCATGGGTAAGTTGTTTCACACGATGTAGGACTAAGAAGTTTTTTTAGCGACGTAACCGGAAGGTTAATCTTGCCTGATATTCGCGGCATACAGGGCCGAAAACGTGGTATACTCATGCGCGGTACGGTGTTAATGTGATGTGTGGAGGGGCTGAACGTTGTACATTTCACCTCCCTTGCCCGAAAGTCTACGTTCGGAAACTCCGTACCTCTCGCTCACATCTTTGCAACAGATTTCACTGGGGGTCAGCACTATATGTTCCACCAGGTCTATGTTCCCCCAGGTCTATGTTCCTTCTATGTGTCATTAATCGGGTTAGAGTTTGGGTTGCTGTAGGAACATAAAACTAAGGGAACACAGACATGCTCCCGTTTCAATGATACCGTTGTTGTTGTTGTTGTTGTTTTTGTTTTTTTTGTTGTTGTTGTTGTTGTTGTTGGTTGTTGTTTTTTTGCTGCCCCAACTCTTTTTGCCAGCTCCAGTGGTGTTCCTCCCGGGTCATGGGTGGAATCCACGGAGGGTTCGAAAGCAGGGGCAATTTTTATTATGCATGAGGATGGAGATGAGGATGATGGTAGGATGATGCCATGGAGGTCCGAGTGGTTTGGGACTGCGGGACAGGGCCGCATTCCACGCTTCCTGTCATAAATATCCCGGCGTTCACCAGGCCCGGGAACTACTGCGATGCCGGCCGTGTACTCTTCCACATCATAAGACGTGTCATAGCAAGGGAAGCACCCCCAAAGTCGCACCCGTGAAGTGGGTGAAACTCGGCTGTGTGGCAACAGCCTCCCCATTGGGCCCATAGCACACCCGCTCTGGGTAGGAGCCGACCTAGGTAGGAAAAATCCCGCTTGCCTCGGCTGGGATTCGAACCCGCGTCTCCCGGTCCATGATCCGAAGTGCTAACCACTACACTACGGGGGACCGCTATAGAAAATTGAATTAAAATAACCTGAGCGTTTCCTTCCAATCCCTGACCTACAAACATAGGTACATCCGTGTTCTTGAGCAGGTGAACTTCTACCTGGAGGATGACGCTAAGGATGCGCGACGTAAGTTGGCAGACATACAGGGTAGACAACCCTCATTCAAGCGGCATCACCCGGCAGCACCAAGACGTCGGGATTTGAAGGATTGGCTGGACTGGGTAAACACGGACGACAACCAGGAGGCAGTCCGCGCACAGCTGTACGCCGGGATCCTCATGGACGCAGAGGGTGAAGCGACCAACTTGTGCAAACAGCACCCTGACGAGAAACTGCGCTTCGTGTGTCTGGCGTGTGACGGTCAGGTGATTTGCCGGGACTGTAAGCTGACCAGACATGAGGGTCACAGGACGGATGACCTCAACACACACTTCAAGCTGGCCCGACACAAACTGACAGACTTCAGTCAGCGTGTCAAACAACAGGTGTGTATTTCTTAAAAATCTGATGACAATAATGTATTTCTCTCCGGTGGTCAGCTTCCCAGCACCATTTATTTGCTGTTTGTGGGTTAAACAATCCGAAACTACCCAAACCGACAACTTATGGCATAAAGTTTATCGACTAACCCGCCTGTTGTAAGACTTTTTTTTTTTTTTTTTCGCTCTTTCGAGTCTTTGAACAAGGGACAAAACCTTGGACATGATAAACTGCTACACGCAGACATAGTAAGTTGTCTCCACATACCATCATTTATTTCAGAAGCGTTTTCTCGTTTTCTTCCGATGATTGCTTTCTGACTGTGTTTTTTTCCTGTTAGGAACGAAAGGAAATGCAAGAAGGAGAACGCGCAGTTTTTGCTTTTTGGCGCTTGAACGGTTGTGATGAGGTGTTACCATGTGCAGTATGCATGCACTTGCTTGCAGCTCACAGTGAGGCTGAAGTATACACAGTCATGCTCTTCACTCCTAACACTGGCAGTCCAAACCCGACCACCCCCAACCCTGTTCCCGGTCCGTCGATAACTTTAGG
>JACVVK020000229.1:767500-820000 GCA_018292915.2 Batillaria attramentaria
TGTGTGTGTGTGTGCGTGCGTGCGTGCGCCACGGTGTGTGTGTGTGTGTGTGTGTGTGTGTGTGTGTGTGTGCGTGCGTGCCCCACGGTGTGTGTGTGTGCGTGCGTGCGCCACGGTGTGTGTGTGTGTGTGTGTGTGTGTGTGTGTGTGTGTGTGTGTGTGTGAATAACTGTTACACAACCAGCATATCATATCGCGGAAGGTGTTTCGCCTGCACTCAGTCAGACACATGTACTGTGAAGTTATCCGAGTCCGTTGCACTGACCACGTGACACCCATTATACTGAAATACTGATACGTCCCGTGCCGCGCAGCACGACTAGGCGATTATTATCTGATTAGCAGGAACAGTTCAAAACGAAACGAGGCCGCGGCACTAAAAACAAACCTGACGGCGTGCATAGTGTGCACTGTTATCGCTTATCTTAGAACGCCCGCAATACGGTCTGCAGCTATCGTAGGGTATGCGATGCAATTCGAACGCGTCAGTTTCAAGTAGTGCAGTGTGCAAAATCGTCTTCCGCGCATTCCGACACATGGGCAGTTTATTCGGAGCCCACGTGTGTAACTTGTTTTTTGAATCAGATGATAATTAAGCCACTATAACGACTGAGGTAACCTGTATGGAGAACATCCACATACTGAACTGCAACCGACGCCATCGAGTGACCCACACACAACACCGACGCCATTAGCGTCACGCCGGCAACACCTCTGTGGCAGGACCTGTGTTGGGGAGTTTCTGTGTTACAGGTAAGAAGGAAGTTGATTCGTAATTTCATTTACAAAATCCACTCCAGTGTCCATTTTTAAATCTTAGAGGTACTTCATGACGAAAGTGTATGCTCGTTGTGTTTAAAAGTAAGCACAGAGAGAGAGGGAGGATCTGGGAGTTAAACGTCCTTTTCCACCATACTATACTCACCTTAGAAAAAGGGGTGGATGGATGGGTGGGTGTTTGGGAGTTTAACGTCTTTTTCCACCATAAACGGGTGACATCAAAGACGGGGCAACGAGAAAAGGCCAGCAGAAATTTTTGGCCCCTGCCAGGATTCGAACTCACGACCCGAGCATTGAAAGTCCAGCGCTCTACCATTCAGCTATCCCGGCTCCCCCGCCGGAGAGAGAGAGAGAGAGAGAGAGAGAGAGAATTAAGTGTGTTTGGCACTGTCAGTTAGTCCTAGTACAAACGAGAAGTTGGGCTGTCCTGAATGACTGGATGTTAGGAGTTGTCGGAAGATACACTGGCAGAATTGCTCCACAAGAGGGGAGAACGGGGCGGAGAGTGGTGGGGGAGGCAGAAGCGAAAGTGGCCCGGGGGGGGGGGGGGGGGGGGGTAAATGGGTCACCTCTCGTCAGTGTCACACCCTTAATGGCGTTTTGCCGGAACATGAAAACGACCGATGATACATAAATTGAAAGAAGAAGGGTTTTTGATCATCAGCTGGACATTCTCTGGAACTGAAGGACGTCAACACTCTAGAAATACTCCGTCACACAGGCGCGTCGACCAGGCATCTGATATGGCAGGTAACGGGTCTCTCTCTCTCTCTCTCTCTCACACACACACACACACACACACACACACACCGTGGCACACACACACACACACACACACACACACACACACACACACACACACACACACACACACACACACCGTGGCACACACACACACACACACACACACACACACACACACACACACACACACACACACACACACACACACACACAAGAGATTTTCTGGCTCCGTGCTATCAGAGACCATGGCATATTGTATACTTTCCCTCCGCCCGGACACGACCAAACATTGTATTCAGTCTGTTTCCAAAGTCTGATACAGTCAACTCTCCTTTCACCAACAAATTCGTGTCATGAGGTCATTTACTGGTGAAACACGTCCTGTTTCAGTTTTGTTTGTTTTTCTTTTTTGGAACAGTTGATTTCGAAATACCAAGAAAAGTCTACTTTCATTTTCGGTGATGGGAGAAATGTTTTAGCCCCAACAACATATCGGCCAATCTTCTCATTTAAAAAAAAAGGTGTTTTTTTATTATTTACTACTTTATTATCCCTTTCGGGAAATTCGGGCTGCTTCCCCCGGGGGAAGCGAGTCGCCGCGGTGCAGCGCCACCCAATACCTATCCTATATTTTTTGCAATTTTCATGGGGGAAGAAAGCCGGATAACCCGGAGAGAAATCCACGATGAGCAGCCCGGCAGCCAGGAAATATCGGTATCACATATCACAAGCTCGACCTGGCCTCGAACCCACGTTTCATCGCCATGACATTGGTGACGGCCGTTCAGTAGCGCAGCGGCTAAATCCGACGCGCTACCTGTTAGACCACCGCTCACCCCCTCATGTGGGTCATTTAATGATGAAAAACGTCCTGTTTCAGAAAAGCCTTTTTGTGTGTTTTCAAACACTTGATTTCGAAATACCGAGAAAAGTCTACTTTCATTTTCGGTGATAGGAGAAATGTTTTAGCCCCACCAACACTGATATCGGCCAGTCTTACCACGTGGGTCATTTATTGGTGAAAAACGTCCGTGCGTGTTTTAAACTGAACACTTGATTTCGAAATACCGAGAAAGGTCTGCTTTCATTTTCGGTGATAGGAGGAATGTTTTGGCCTCACCAACATATCGGCCATTCTTAACACTGTCTCCTGCTCGAGATGCCTACCGTTCTTTGAGGGCCCTACTTTCGCTTTCGCTCTGTGTGTGAGTGTGTGTGTGTGTGTGTGTGTGTGTGTGTGTGTGTGTGTGTGTGTGTGTGTGTGTGTGTGTGTACGGAGCCGGTCTTGTTGTAGCTCAGAACTGAAAACTAAAATGACATTTAGCACAAGTCGTCATGGGACCGTGCTTATTGTGCTGTGAAAAACTCTACATGACTCGTGATTTTGAAAAGTGCTTTTAAAAAATTTATGTTTTAACCGTCGATTCTCGCGTGTATTCACAGTATGTTTTCCATATACAGGGAGACAACCAGGTTCACGCCAGAATCTCCAGATAAGTAACCAGGCTCACGTGAAGCTCAAGGAAGCGGAAAAAGAAAATGCCCAGCTTCAACAACAAGTACGCCACCAGGACAGAAAGATAGCAAGACTTGAGCGGGACCTGGAATGGCTTCGAACACAGAGCAGTTCAGCCAAGAAGGATCAGGACAGAAAGCGGAAAGCGCTCCAGGACAAACTCAGAAGACAAGAAAGTGTACTGGACGACAACAAAAGGCAGAGAGAGGAAGTTCACCACCTGGAGGGAGAAATGGAACAGCTGAAGAAGCTGCTGAATGCAGAGAGACACCAGAAACTGCAGACTGGTGAAAGGGTCAGCGAGCTTTTGGATGAGAACGAATTGCAGGAGCAACGTGTTAACCAGCTGGAAGAAGAGAAGAGGCAGCTCCAGGAAGAGTTGAATGCAGAAAGAACCCGTCACAAGGAGAGTGAAGAACTTTTCCAACAGATTCTTGAAGAGAACGAACAGCAAAAGAAGCATGTTCATCAGCTGGAAGAAGAGAAAGAGAAGATACAGGTGGAGGCGGAACTGGCCCACGAAGAAGAGAGGGAGGATACGGACAGGGTTGATGATCAGCTTGCGGAAGAAAACAAGCGGCAGAAGGGTCTCCTCGATGACTTTGAGCAAAGGAATCGAGTGCAGGAGGCACGCATCGCCGAGCTTTCAAAAGACAATATTCGTCAGGAGAAACTCCTTGATGATTACAAACAACAACAGCAGAGACTTCTGCATGACTTCGAGCAGCAAAAGGAGAGTCTTTACAACGACTTCCAACAGCTAAAGAGGGGTCTTCTCACTGAACACAAACAGGAGAAGGTGAAGCTTCACTCTGACTTCCAACAACAAAAACAGAAGCTCCTAGACGACCACAAGCAGGAAAAAGAGGGTCTTCTTCGTGACTTCGAACAACAGATGGAGAAGCTTATGAACGACCACACACAGGAAAAAGAGAGACTTTGCACTGACCTCGAACAGGAGAGAGAAAATCTTCGCACTGCCTTTGAACAGGAGAAAGGGAATCTTCTGTGTGACTTTGAACAAACAAATAAGCGGTTTCTGGATGACCAGGAACAAGAGAAAAAGAACCTTCTCAGTGATTTTGAACGACAAAAGGAGAAACTTCAATATGAACACACACAGGAGAAAAAGAACATTCGGGACAGCCTTCTGAGTGGCCACGAACTTGAGAAAGAAACACTTCGCAATGAACACAAACAAGAAACAGAAAATCTTCTCGACGACTTCAGACAACAGAAGCAAAGGCTTGCAGAAGAACACAAACAAGAGAAAGAGGTCCTTCTGGATAACTTTGAGCAACAGAAAGAAACCCTTGTGAACGAGCACAAACAAGAGAAAGAGGCCCTCGTCAACGAGCATAAACGAGAGAAAGAGGCCATCCTAAATGAGCACAAACAAGAGAATGAGGCTCTTCTGGATAACTTTGAGCAGCAAAAAGAGGCCCTCGTCAACGAGCACAAACGAGAGAAAGAGGCCATCCTAAATGAGCACAAACAAGAGAATGAGGCTCTTCTGGATAACTTTGAGCAGCAAAAAGAGGCCCTCGTCAACGAGCACAAACAAGAGAAAGAGGCCAATCTGGAAAACTTTGAGCAGCAAAAGGAGGCCCTCGTCAACGAGCACAAACGAGAGAAAGAGACCCTCCTTGACGGGCACAAACAAGAGAAAGAGGCCCTCCTGGATAGCTTCGAACAGGAAAAGGAGCTGCTTGTAAACGAGCACAAACGAGAGAAAGATGCCCTTCTGGAAAACTTTGAGCAGCAAAAGGAGGCCTTCGTCAACGAGCACAAACAAGAGAAAGAGACCCTTCTGGAAAACTTTGAGCAGCAAAAGGAGGCCCTCGTCAACGAGCACAAACAAGAGAAAGAGACCCTTCTGGAAAACTTTGAGCAGCAAAAGGAGGCCCTCGTCAACGAGCACAAACAAGAGAAAGAGACCCTTCTGGAAAACTTTGAGCAGCAAAAGGAGGCCTTCGTCAACGAGCACAAACAAGAGAAAGAGGCCCTTCTGGATAGCTTCGAACAGAAAAAGGAGTTGCTTGTAAACGAGCACAAACGAGAGAAAGATGCCCTTCTGGAAAACTTTGAGCAGCAAAAGGAGGCCTTCGTCAACGAGCACAAACAAGAGAAAGAGGCCCTCCTGGATAGCTTCGAGCAGCAAAAGGAGTTGCTTGTAAACGAGCACAAACGAGAGAAAAATACCCTTCTGGAAAACTTTGAGCAGCAAAAACAGATGCTTGTGAACGAGCACAAACAAGAGAAAGAGGCCCTTCTTGACAGCCTCAAGCAGCAAAAGGAAGTGCTTGTAAACGAGCACAAACGAGAGAAAGAGACCCTCCTAAACGAGCACGAACGAGAGAAAGAGGCCCTCGTCAACGAGCACCAGCAAGAGAAAGAGGCAATCCTGGATAACTTCAAGCAGCAAACGGAGGTGCTTGTAAACGAGCACAAGCAAGAGAAACAGCGCCTTGAAAACCGTGTCTACGCCCTGGAGCTCCTGGTGCAGCAGACACAAAACGGATCGCAACAACCAACCAGTTCTGACGTCGTGGACTCACCACTTCCACGTGTTCGACGCAGGACTCATGACCAGACGGAGCAGGGGTCCACGCGGAACCAAGTGCTGAGTCAGATGATCCAGGACATGTCACTGCAACAGCTGGGGCAGCTGGAGGTTCTTGAGCAGCGAGTCTGTAACTATGTTCCCTGGGCTAAGGCCTCGCTAATGCTGACTGTTATGACCGCCGCCTATGTTCTGCCTCTTGGCTTACTTGGCGTTTTCGCTGTCTGTTTTCTTTACATGATGTTTCGACAGATAAGGGGGGAGCCTCGATAGCCCAGCTGGTAGAGCCTTCGATTGTCAATGTCGTAAGCTCAAAACTGGGCTTGAAACACAAACTTTGTGCTGGATTTTTCCCTTTTTTTTCATTTTTTTTTTTTTTTTTTTTTTTGCACGGGAGAGCATATTTCGTATCGCCCACGAATATCCCAAGTTTTTGACTCTTTTTCGATGTGGGCCCTGTATGCTAAATCATTCAAGATTGACGACTCACAGCAAACACGAGTATAATCAAAGTGCAACACTCCCTCTAAGCCACATTTTAATCCATGCAAACATGCATTATGATTTTTATGAATGAGGCCACTGTGCAGAACCCCAAACTTACTTGACAGGAATTGAGTGAAGCGTATTCTATGAAACGTTTTCCATAACGTTGCTGTATGCCAGACAAGCGTACTGGGACTTCCTGGGACGTTGACTTCCTCTGTTGACGACAAGAGTGTACTTAATGTCTGTTTATGGTTTACAAATAAGAGATTACAAACATGATTAGGTTTGAAAGTGAAACTGAAAGTCTTCACTGATTTGGATACAATTTATTGCCCTTTGCGTGTCATATAAACTGAATGTGATTCATCAAACAATACCCTGCATATAATATCATTTATAATTATTACGTGATTTGTACAAATCTGGCTAGGTGTATATAATTATGGTTACGGTACGTTTGTGTAATGAGTGATTTCCTTAAATCCCTGATACTTTCAGTAAGTTCATGGTTCATGTAATCACTGTTTCACTAAGGGATTTCCGAAAATCCTTTAAAGTTTCAGGGATTTCCGGAAATCCCATTTTTGTCATTGTTTTTACACCGTCTCACTGGCTTGTTTTTGTGAACTTGTGTAAGATCAGACAAGAAGGCAAGAAGAGCCTAGACACTGATGTTTCACTCATGCAAAAGTAGAAACAGACTACTACAACATGGTGGAGAGTTAAAACCTGCTGCTGCATGGTCGTGGTAGGGGTGACCCGGTTAACACTCCAGGTGTCATAGCACATACAGATTCGGGTGGGTGGGTGTTTGTGGGATTTAACGTCCTTTTCCACCACATAGGGTGATATCAAAGACGGGGCAACGATGAAAAAGCCAGCACAAATATTTGGCCCCAGCCGGGATACAAACTCACGACCCTAGCATTAGAAGTCCAACGCTCTACCATTCGACCACCCCGGCTCCCCATCAGATTCGGACACTGACATGTACAGGACAGACGACTCCACTCGACAAGCCTCGAGGCCAAAGTCCTCCCCTTTACTCTGCATGCCGTGTATTGGCAAAACACAGTACGCCCATGAAGTCATTTTATGGAAAAAGGGTGATTTCAAGATGAAAAGGATTGACGGAATGGTCTTTTTCCTCAAATGACGCCAATGACTTTGCTGCTCTCTCCACGTTTCCATAACAAACGACACGTGCTTCCCTCTTTGTGCTGTCTGGCAAGAAAGTTTGCCAGACCATGCCACGTGTTGTTCTCATTATGCCGCAGCACGCGATTAGTTGAATTTTGTTGGCTCGCCCCTTTTGATTGACAGGACGGAGTGGAGTCGCAATGGAAACTGGCTTACTGAGAGGCCAGTACTCCAGAAATCAGATCGAATAATTTCAAATTTGCTTATTTGGCGGTTTGTCAATTCGTTCCATATCGCGGCGTAATACGTGTACGTGTACCGCAAAATACGCAAACTGAAAATGATTTGAGTGATATGTGTCTTGGAGTGGACATTAATACATTGAAGCTTTTATATAGAACCCCGTTTTGTGCAGGGCCGATCGATGTGGGGAGAAGGGGGTGGGGGGGGGGGGGAGTGTACAAAGATGGGTTGGTGTGTTATGCCAACAGGAAGCTGTACATGCAAGTGCACTTGAACACAAATTAACAGTGCTTTTAATTTTATGATTATAGGTGTTCCGGGTTCAACTTAAAGGTGTGTGTTGTATATTTATACGCTTCACGTTCCGGCTGCATGACTATTGTCATCGGTAGCTAGAAGGCCCCTACGTGTTGATTCCATTCCAGTTCACCGTAAATCTTGCTCTCGGTTCTTGGAGTGCGCTCCATATTATGCCAAGCACGTAGATACATGGACATGTTTCACTATAAGAGAGAAACGTTGTTGTTGTTTTGTTTTGTTTTTCTTTCTTGAATTGTTTGTGGTGAGAACTATTTCCGAAGTTGTGTTCACACTTCCTTGAACAAGTGTAGCTACAGAATGTTGTTATTTCTTTGGTGGTGGTGGTGATGGCGGCGGTGGTGGTGATGGCGGCGGTGGTGGTGATGGCGGCGGTGGTTGCTGTTTTGGTTTGGTTTGGTTTGGTTTGGTTTGGTTTGGTTGGGTTGGGTTGGGTTGGGTTGAGTTGGGTTGGGTTGGGTTTGGTTTGGTTCGTTTTGTTTTGTTCTGTTTTGTGTTTTTGCTTTTCTTTTCTTTTTTGTGTGTGTGTTTTGGTTTTTGGTTTGTTTGTTGTTGTTTTGTTTTGTTTTGTTGTTGTTGTTGTTGTTTTTGTTGTTTTTTGTTTGTTTGTTGTTGTTGGTTTTTTTTTTGGGGTGAGGGGGATGTTGCGGCTTGGGATTTCTTTTTCATGATCTGTACTCATGTCTAACTATGAATAAATGTTAGCACTGAACAATCCCAAATGATCGTGTCCCTGTCGATGTCGTTGTTGTTGTTGTTATCGTCGTCAAGTTGGTGGTAATAGTGTGCGTGCGAGTGTGCAACCTGCACTCAACGGTTATCTGAGCAAGACAGCATTTTTGATACTGTCGTTTTTGACCGACATGTGGCAATCTAATCTGGCAATCGCACCTGACTTAGAATCACTTGATAATTTAGTCACAAGAAATATTAGTGCAGCTATTGTTAGAAACTGTCTCTGCCCCGCTCATTGCTTCATACCGCTTGCCTCAGGCGCAACACGTCCGTAACAGTACTTGAGGTAGGAGTGTCAAGGTTGTTTTGGTTGTTGTTGTTGTTTGTTTGATCTCTCACAACAGAAGTGTCTGTAGTGTGCTTCACTTCAAAACTTGAGCTGGTGCGCTCTTTTAAGTGCACCTGCAAGGCATTTTGTTCATGCTGTGCCAGCTGTCTAGTGTCGTTGGGTGATGTTCGGATTATGTCTTTAGGTGTACACTATAGCGCTTATTCCTACCTCGGCAACTCTATACTAGTAACGCATCGAACAATGCTATGTATATATATATACGTACGTATATGTAACACTAAATTATGTAGGAAGAAGAAGGAGACGAAAAAAAAACAAACTGTGACACGAAATCGTGTACATTTCCGTGTCAAGTAATCCCTTCTAGAGTGGTTGTGAAACGAGGCACTGGTGCTCGGTTGGTATAGTTCGCTCGCTACGGGGTGCAAATGTGTACTAGTCATGCGCAGGAGGGGCAAATAAACTCCAGTCGTCCACTAACGGGGGCGACTGTATCCCCGCAACGAGGCAGGGGATGCAAATGTTCTCCGGGGTCTGGAACCCCCAAACACCCAAACACCCATCCGGGGTCTGGCGAGGTGAAGTCACGCGGCCGCTGACTTCGTTCTACGACTTTACTTTATGCGAAATATGGACGGAATTGACTGGTGTACATTTGCACCCCCTAACGGGCGAACTATAGCAAGTGAGCGGAACTGGTGGGCCGTAACTCAAACTGACTTCACTTTGAAACACGGATCGTGTATCAACGGCGTGTTGTCTGCCGGTGTCATGTCAGATGTACTCCCCACGAACTCTGTACCACTA
Organism: Batillaria attramentaria; assembly: GCA_018292915.2. NCBI lineage: Eukaryota > Metazoa > Mollusca > Gastropoda > Batillariidae > Batillaria > Batillaria attramentaria. The sequence continues at coordinate 777,128 of JACVVK020000229.1, forward strand.
GCTTCACCGACATCAGTGAAACCAGTGGGACAGAGTTGTTCCCGGACTCGTTTGATTCCCGGGCACTTCAAGTCTAGCGTCAAGCTACACTGGCCCGGGGCACTTCCAGCCTAAAGCCGAATTGCCTAGGGGATACTTTTAGCCTCAAGCTGATTAGCTTGCCGAGTGGAGTCGTCTATGAAGGGCCGAAGGCGTGCACCTTAAAACATGACATACAGTATTAGTGGTATCTCTAACAGTAGTCATGATGTCCCTCTGCTGTAATCGAGGGTCATGGATCCAACCCTAGGGGGAAAAAAATCAACACATTAATTTCTCTGTGGTGGCAGGACCAATATTTATATAATGATAGGACATAATTGACGCTGAATAACGCTCCATGAAATATACACTTTAGCCCTAGTGGCAAATGTCCAACGCTAACACTGCGAGGTGAGCCGGTTCGCCGTGCGCCATAGGGGATCCCACTCTAACTTCAATCCAGCTCAGCTAGTAAACGTCATCGTACAGCTTAGGCACGCTGCCATGTTTCTTACATTAGCCTGACGTTTTCCTGTGCTTAGCCACCACGCCAAAGATGTAGCCACCAAAAAGTTTGCCGGTTCGCTTGGATCCCTAACCCAGGATGTCACTTCCCCGATCACAGATGGGTTACCCGAACTACTGTAACAGTAGCAATACAATAACATGCTGTTCGGTGTAATAATGATGATTACTAGGTGCGCCTGCCGTGTCGCCATATTATCAAGGACTGTAGATCCGCTAGCGACGTTGGGCATGAAATTAATCCGTCAACAGGAAAAGAGTACGAGCAATCAGTGCAGCAAATGTGCAAAGAAACACATATCAGGACTGTTCGTCTGTGAAGAACTATTATATGTCTCTGGTCTGTTTGAATTGTGAACTGTGTTACCGGCAGTGCGTGAATGTGAACGTGTAACACAGCTTATGGCATGTCAGGCAGGCGATAAAAAAAACAAAAAAAAAAAACCCATGTGATAAAGGCAACCTTATCGGCAGCAGTACACATACACACTGGCGAGATTGATACGTCAGCTACAGGCTGACGATCTGTAGGCGAGCTTCCTGGTGCGATATCCAAGGACACTGGGTCACGATACACCTGCCACAAACCGTACGCTTGACGCAGCATACTCCGTAGTACTTTTTGTAAACAGAAATTGTTCCTGAACTCCAGCACTGTGCAGAAGTTGTTGGTGGTGTTGTTTTGTTGTTGTTGTTTTGTTGTTGTTGTCCTGCTAGGCGATTCTGGTGTAAAATAATACGTCTGAACGTCATCATAGAGTTTAGTGTTTATGGGGTGTGAGCACCACACACCGGGCTACGAAGCCTTCACAGTAAATCCGCAGACTATGACGTGCTAAATGCTTCACAGTAAATCCGCAGACTATGACGTGCTAAATGCTGTACGCTCCAGCTATCCGTGGAAGTGGCGATGTCACAATCATCAGACATGGACGATGACGTCACGGCGTGGCAGCCAACAGACAGAGATGACGTGTTGTGTGTCGGAGAAAGAGTGATGTGGCCTCGAGATGGTGGAAACGAGTACGGTACAGTTCGCTGGATCGGGGTGCTAGAGGGAGATACAAGCAATGAAATACACGCTGGAGTCGAGTTTGTGAGTAACAGATATTAGTTTCCTTTTATTGTTGTTGTTTTCATTATGGTTGTTTTGTTGTTGTTGCTACTGTTGTTGTTGTTGTTGTTGTTGTAACGGAAGCTAGTCCCTTCCTCGTTGTTTGAGGGCAGCAGGGACAGCCGAGTGGTAGAGTTCAGGACTTTAAATGCTCGGGTCGTGCGTTCGAATCCCGGCTGGGGCCAAATATTGTGCTGGCCTTTTTCAGTCTCGTTGCCCGGTCTTTGATATCACCCTTACGTGGTGGCAAAAGGACTTGATGATTTGATTTGTAATTTTCCGAAATTTATCAGTCCTCTAATTCCAACAATACTGTATGAGTGCAAACTGACTGATTTTCCTTCAGTTCACACACACACACACACACACACACACACACACACACACACACGCACGCACGCACGCACGCACGCACGCACGCACGCACGCACACACACACACACACACCTCGACCTCGAAAATAGGAGTGACTTATTCCAAGCTGTTTGCAATCTTCCTTCTCGTATGTGGCACCATTCATTCGAGCCGATCGCATCCCTGTACCAGGGGCCGACGATACTCTAGAGTACAGGGATGAGCCGATCGTCGAGGGTTCTCTCCGGGTACTCCGGCCTCCTCCCCCTCGGCTTTGGAAATGTTCAGCCCACCAACTTTTAAGAATAAATGCAATTCTAAATTCTGAAACTTAAACAGCTGAGCTGACCGTTCGCACCACGTGATTGTAATCAGTCACGGTGTTCATGTCCAGTATGTGAGAGAATGCGTGTGATTCACGTGAGCTTGCAGGTTCAGTTCGCGGCGCTTTGAGCGAATGCAAGAAACTGGGTCAATTAAGCGCCTATACAATAGTCAGTTATTACTATTATCATTATTAATATGATGATTATTATTTATTGCTCTATAGGACAACTGTATCGGATCATTGGACGGGGATAAAATCTGTCTGGCGTTTATACGAAAACGGTGTGTGTTCAAGAAGACGAACATGACGCACAAGGCCCAAAGGCATGCACCTTGATACGTGTTGCACGTCAACTTGGTGACACACTGGTGGGTGACAGCTTACCTTTTATTTCCTTGCGCGCGTCTCGGCCGCAATCTGTGACAATACCTGGCAGTTAGTAATATTCACACCAGGTGTGCCTTGCAGTGCAGACACAAGTCATTGTCTAAATTACTCGGGTTGAGGTTTTCCCATTTCTTCAGTCAATATGTGCACGCGATTGATTGCAGAATCTGACGAACAAAAGCGGTAGAGATAGAGATTAGGTTTCGGTGCAAGTTTCAGGGCCTTTCCCGTCGCCATATTGCTTCAAAAGGAAAGGAGTCCGGGCTATTCATCTGTTTGAACTGTGAATCGTGTTATCAGCCCGTGAGTGTGCACATCGAGCCGAGGCCGTGACAAGTCCCCGACAGCACAACGTAACAACATCATTTTGTCGGTAACTTGGGGAGAAATCCTGTTAGTCTCAGATGGAGGATCTGTAAGTGAGTTTTCTGGTCTGAGACTGAGAACAGTCACGGTATGGTAAGGTAGGGTGGTATAGCAGACTTCTCCTCGGCACGCACGTCCAACTCTTCTGAAATGCTCATGCCGCCGCAGAGCTGGTGGACGAAGTAGTGAAAGCCTACTGCCGCTAAGTGCTACTTTACGTGCAAACCTCCACCCTGCTATTCCCTGTGGTGCGTGTGACAGTATTTCTGTTTACTACACCACCGGCCACGGCCTACTCTTCTTCGAAAGATGAACGTAGGTTTTTGTTTTTTTGGTTTTTTTTTAGCGTGCACCCTTGATATTTGTGCGTGTGTGTGTACACGAGCCTGAGGGTGGGACAGGCACCGTAAACAAGTCTGCACGTGATTTGACTCGATTTGGAAAGGGGAAATCCATCCAAATACCTGCCCACCACCAGGGATTCGAACCGGGTGGCTCAGTTCAGTGTTCACGCAACGTCGCATAAAAATGTGCATCTTCTCGGTTCACGTACAGATCACGGCGGGCTAAATCCTCTACACTCCGGTTATACGAAATTGAGGATGTCGCAGTCATCGGACATAGGCGCTGACGTCACGGCGTGGCAGCCAACAGACAGAGATGACGTGTTGTGTGTCGGAGACAGGGTGTTGTGGCCTCGAGATGGTGGAAACGAGTACGGTACAGTTCGCTGGATCGGGGTGTTAGAGGGAGATACAAGCAATGAAATACACGCTGGAGTTGAGTTTGTGAGTAACAGATATTAGTTTCCTTTTCTTGTTGTTGTTTTCATTATGGTTGTTTTGTTGTTGTTGCTACTGTTGTTGTTGTTGTAACGGAAGCTAGTCCCTTCCTCGTTGTTTGAGGGCAGCAGGGACAGCCGAGTGGTAGAGTTCAGGACTTTAAACGATCGGGCCGTGCGTTCGAATCCCGACTGGGGCCAAATGTTGTGCTGGCCTTTTTCTCGTTGCCCCGTTGTAACAGGCCGGAGTATACCCCTGGCTACTTTATACCCTCCAGGCGGGGTATAATCTGGACTGCTACACCGTCTTTGATATCACCCATACGTGGTGGCAAAAGGACTTGATGATTTGATTTGTAATTTTCCGAAATTTATCAATCCTCTAATTCCAAGAATACTGTATGAGTGCAAAGTGACTGATTTTCCTTCAGTTCAGTTAATTCACACACACACACACACACACACACACACACACACACACACACACACACACACACACACACACACACACGCACGCACGCACACACACACACAAACACACACACACACCCCTCGACCTCGAAAATAGGAGTGATTTATTCCAAGCTGTTTGCTATCTTACTTCCTGAAGGACAACCCGGTTGGAAAAGGGACAGGCAAGTTCCGAGACCAGCGACTGTTCTACACACAGTACGGACACGCGGCACTCGTTCCTCTGATGGGTCTCGTCAAACTTGTATGTGACGGTCGGTGTCATGTCGTACCTCGTGGTGTGTAGACAAACAAAAATCATGAGAAGAACGAACTGATCAAGAGCATAAGCATAAGCATAAGCTGTGTGCTACCATGCTGTTTATCGTAGGAGATAGGGCGTTGAACTGTTGATCAAATGGTCGTCAGTTCGAATCCAGACAAAATGCAGGCACAGTGTCCTCATCCCTTGAAATAACCTTACATCGTGATGTACAGAAAAATCCAGACACATCCACCCATCCTCTTGTGATACCATGGGGAGCCGGGGTGGCCGAATGGTAGAGCGTTGGACTTCTAATGCTCGCGTCGTGAGTTGTATCCCGGCTGGGGCCAAATATTTGTGCTGGCTTTTTAATCGTTGTCCCGTCTTTGATATGACCCGGGTGTGGTGGAAAAGCGCGTTAAACCCCCAAACACCCACCCACCCTCTTGCGATACCATATGCCCAAGACAGAAAGATGGCGTATTCGTTGTGGACTGTGATGTTAATCAACGCTTCAACTGAGAAAATTAATGACTTTGCATCTGTCGTTCTACTGGTCAATGAACATGCAAGAACCTATTAATTAATCTGCATGCGAACCGGTTTGTTTTGATAAAACATTTGCTGTTTGCAGATTTGGAGATTCAACAACACACACAAAACACCCGTCAGGATGACCATAAGGCGCACGAGGTCCATCTGAACAAGATCAGAAAACTGTCGTGTACCATTTGCATGGAGCTGTTCCGGTCACCACGACTGCTGCCCTGTCACCACACCTTCTGTCTGGAATGTCTACAGAAGCTGGCCGCTGAACACAAAAGCAACAGGTTTCCCTGCCCCACGTGTCGACAGCACGCGCCGGTACCTTCTGATGGCTTGGAGAGTCTCCAGGTGAGACGAAATACATTAGAAATACTTGTCTCTGTTTTTGTTTGCTTCTAGTGATTGTGTCACGAGTCTTACTGTCGCTGGACCAGAGTCAGAGTCAGACAGGTCGTATTGTTACTGTTACTGCTTCAGTATCTGGCTACAGGAGTTAGGTACTGGGGTTTTACGTTAGCTAACGTGTTAGCTGAATGTTTTAGTTTTTGTCAGTCGGAAACTCAAGAAGCCATCGACCAAGAACAGTATCAGAACAATTTCTTTTCAGTCCGCACAGTGAATGCATGGAATTCACTCCCGGAGCCTGTGGTCTCCTTCCCCCACCCTTCCCCCTGGTCTCCTTCCCCCACCCTTCCCCCTGGTCTCCTTCCCCCACCCTAAACACCTTTCAGAGCAGACTAGACAAAGCATTGTAAGTTCGTGCAAGAATAAAACTGGTTTAAGGCCCCCCCCCCCCCTCAAACCCGCGCAGATAACATAGCATATTCACTAAGAAGAACTTGCCACGACAGTATCGAACGACTGATAGACGATTAACCTGCTACAGTCGAACCCGTAAAGTAAGAGACATCTGGCGCACACCTTTCAACGACCAAAACATACCTGGGCAGAGGAAAAGGTTACTGCATAGCTAACATGGTAGGAACAGAATTAAACAAAGTATGTTGCCTTTGTTGCTAGATAAACTTCTACCTTGAGGACGACCTGAGAGAAGCACACAATGCTGAGCAAGGCCAGGCGGGGGCCAGTAAGTCTTCACGTTTCAAATACATGTACTTTTTTGTGTCAGTTTCTATCGTTATATTTAACCAAATAATCTTCTAGCTCTGGTATATAATGCTGTGTAAGTCCTCAGAAAAACCCTCAGAAAAGGCGAGTCACAAGGAAGGGCAGTGTTACACTTATTAAGAACAGTGATAAGAGAGAGAGACAGAGAGAGAAACAGAGAGAGAGACAGAGAGCCAGACAGGCAGACAGACAGAGAGAGAGAGAGAGACAGACAGACAGACAGACAGATTGACATGACAGCTGATAATGAAAGTGTCACATGTACATTTCCCCTCTGTCAGGAACAAGTATAGAGACAGTTACACGCCATCACCAGGAAGAGTGCGGAGCTACTGGCAGCCAAAGTCAACATGATGTGCTCCAGGAAATCAGCGATTACAAACAGACGATTCGTCAACATCAGCAGCAGCTCGAGCATCTCTCAGGCACGATCGCTGAACAGGAGCAGTTCATGGTGGATTTCCAAGAACAAAAACAGCGCCTCAGACAACGGATCCGAGAACTGGAAAAGGACAACAAGCAACAGAAGGGTCTGTTGGAGACCTGCGTGGAGGAGAAAACAGCGGCTTCAGCAAGAAATCCACAAGGGTAGAGAAGAGGACGAGCTCGTGGTGGACTACAAGCGAACCATCCACAGTCTGATGCAGCAAGTCAGTCAGCTTTGAGAAGGACGAAACCCAACGGTTCGATCAGGTGGACAGCTATCAACGAGAAGTACGGGAACTCGAACAAAGCAACAGTCAGCTCCTTACGGACTACAAAAAACGAGGGGTCATGATAAACAGCTACGAACAACAGATTCGTCAGCTTCGAAAAGACAAGAAGCAGATAGAATGTCGTCTGAACACGTGCAGACAGCGGACGAAGACGCTGGAAGGTAAGATCCAAAAACAGCAAACCGAAGAGAAGGGACAAGTTGAGCAGGACGGTTCTACTCTTCCTGTATCGAGCATTTCTGATCAGCAACAGAAGGAGCAGTTGGAAGAACGTGTCAAAATATTGGAGAAACGCCTAAAAGAGAGTGGATGCCATGAAGTTAAAGCCAAAGAACTGCAACAAAGGAATGATATTTTACAGAAACAGAAAGAGTCTCTTCACAGGAAAGAGCGGGAAGTTTTGGACAGAGTTCAAGAACTGGAGAACTCTCACAGCAGGGCAGAGCGTGACCCGGAAAGAACTGTCGTACGGAGAGTTGTAAGTTGGCACGAGGTTGTGGAACTGCAGACAGAGATGGATCATACTCTGTACCGACCCGTATCCACGTTAACCGGAACCAGAGTCAGAAAGAGGCGAAAACGTTACATGTACGTTGATTATGTTGAGGATTCTCAGCCAGTAGACTGTGGAGGTGTTATAATGTGTTGGATTTTCTTATTAATAATAATATGTTATAGTATTTCAAAAGCGACTGCTGTCGCAGACGACTCACAGCGCTAAATCACACACGCACGCACGCACCGGCCCACACAAACACACCCACACACACACACACACCCACACCCACCCTCCCACACACACACACCCACCCACACACACATACCCCCTTACTTTCACTATACTGAAGCAAACACAGGATCGTAGTTACAAGAGGAGGGAACTGACTGGTAGTGAAAGCGATATCGCTGTCACTGCGTGTGTAACTGAGGTCGTGAAGGAGACACTGAGCCTGGAGACAAACTGCTTGACGATTTTCAGTATTCACGACTCCATGTTAAACATTCCAGGATGATTATGCGAGTAACAAAATCATTAGACAACTGAATGTTTAACTGATCATCTGTCTTGCCGATCTGATAATGGACTCACAAACAGGCGCACAGCAGTTTTAAATTTGTATTAAAATTAAATTCATTTTGTATGAAAAGCAAAACATTGCGGCTGAAATGGTGTAATTGTGACAAACATGTTAAACGTGTACACACTTTCCACCCACTGTTTTTGTTGTTGTTGTTGTGGTTGTTTGTTTTTGTGTTTGTTTTTGTTTTGTTTTGATATTTTTTCGGTTTTTTTGTTGTTTTTTTTGTTTGTTTGTTGTTGTTGTTGTTTTTTGTTTTTGTTTTTTTTTGGGGGGGGGGTCTGAGGATCTTGTTGATGTGCATTGACGTAACATTATGTTTACTGCCTGAGACCTAAGTGAAAGTAAACTGTTCTGTACATTTGCTATGCCGTATTTCTGGTTAGAGGTATGTTCAGTGCACGTGAGCACCTCACAGTGCTTGTGTGTGACATCAGCACAGTTTGAGATGATTTTTCATTAAAATTATGCCGGTTCTTTAAAGAATTGTTTGAGAATGTCACATGAGACAGTATTTTGTTTGTAACTTAGAGACGGTTCTATTTCATGCGGAATGTACGCTATAGTCATATGTACAGTGTGCGAGTTGAGATGGACACACAGTGGGGACGGACTGAAAGCTAACGAGCCACATTGTACATGTACGTTCAAAGGGCGATAAAATATAATTTATACACTCACGCAATAAAGTAATCTACCATCATTTAATTCAAAATACCTCTAAATCTGTAATAGTCAGGAAAATACTTTTAGAAGCAAAAGGGAAGTGCATTTCTTTCTGAACATAATACATGTAATACTTTTTACAAATCTGAACATTCACCGTCTTTGTGCAGTTCTAATGTGACTGCGAAATGCAAGTGACTATCAGCGCTGCTGTGCATGCGCCAATCAACTTGCAAACTCAAAAACCACACTATGCATGCGTCTTTGCAGTCAAACTGTGAGTAAACCAAGAGACCTAAAATATTCAGGTTCTGTCGTTATTTTCAGAATGAAATGCATTTCAGTTTTGCTTCTAAAAGTATTTTGCTATTACCGATTTTGAAATCTTTTGAATTAAATAATGATGGATTACTTCATTTCGTGAGTATATTTTGGTAAGGAACTGAAGAAGCCTTCTACATTAACATGCCCTTGCAATGCTTGAAGTCCTGTCAGTTTGACAACACACACACACACACACACACACACACACACGCACACACACACACTCACACGGAGCAGCATACCTAGAAAATGTTTATTTCGCACGCAACAAAAGTGACAATTTCCTACACTGATTATATTGATTAATGATCTTTCCAGAATATGTTTAAACACACAATTTTTGTACAGATGCCCAATCCAGATCAAGACAAGGAGACAACGGGAAAGTGCACTACAAACATCAGCTCTACCCCTGCATTAAATCAACGCAAAACTCAAAGCTTCACATACACAGGAAAAAAAGAATGACTGACGAAACTAAAAACAGCACGACGGGGTCAGATTACCATGACTTTTTTCCATTTGCAGGGCAGCTTCTCTCACCTCTGATATCAAACTCATGTGCTCTAACAAATCATCCTGTACTACATCCAGGGCTGAAAATGGTCCATGATCCAGGAGGAAGAAAAGTGTGGAGTGTTTAGAGACGAACGCTCATCTGCTCGTGTTCGGGTGTCCTCCCTTCCCCCGTGAAGTGGAGGGCTGTGGCTTCGAACCTGAACTTGAAGGTTCAGGTATAGCTGGCAGGTCATGATCATCAGAGAGAGAAGCCTCCGGGTTGCCCATGTCCACGGTCCTGTCCTTGCTACTTGTTTCCACTCCAGCTTTGATCAGAACTTTCCTCGGTTTAACTCCTACAGCAGTGGTGCTGTCATCTGCAGGCAACACGGTGCACGGAACTGAAAAAAACACACAGTAGTTTCCACGTTAGTACATCACATTATTTGTGAACATTCTCTTTCAGTGCACAAAACTGTCTCAGTCTTTCTTTATAAAACAACAATATTCCAAGTAAGATACAATAAGAGGAGACTGACTTTACTGTCTCCAGACAAACCAAAAACATGCCGCCTAAAACTACAGTGGTAATTTTTTCCGAGCTTAAAATGGACCCATGATCCAAAATGCAGAAAAGTACATAGCATTTAGTGGCAAACGGCAAGGCCTCGCGGGCATGTGTCTGCAAGGCAGATACGTTATGCTAGGGATGTCCCAGGCATGCTCCTCCAGCATTTTTTTTTTATTTTAGGGACTAAAATCTGCGAAATTTGGTGCATTTTGGCATGACGAAACACTGTTGTTTTTTTTAAAGCCACATTAATTAAACACCACTGATTTATCCCAACAGAAAAATAAATGAAAAAATATGTTAGTGAAAAGAAACCTTTAGTATATATTCCTTACCCATGGCACAGCCAGATGACTGCTGAGAAAGTTTGGCCTGTGAGGCAGGACTAGTGATGGTTCCAGCACGCGCATCTTTCTCTGTGCCAACACTGCCACTGCCACCTGCACAAAGAGCAGTTCAGCAGGTCAAAGTCACGATCTAGTACGAAATATCTTTGTGACAGAAGTACACAGTGCAATGTCTGTGCTGTGAATGTGAATTGCTTCAGAAGCATCATTTTTTATAAGTGACATATTCACTCTGAATCTTCAACACAAAAATGTCCAGCCCAAACAGGACAGGTAATTACCAGGTGCACAGTGATAATGCAAATGACTTTAATTATAACTGAAGCACAGAACACTTCTACACAGGAAAACTTCTGTGTAAAGTATGTGTGTCAGACCAAACTAGAGCACAGTTCGGATTTCTAGAAACTGAAATTTTGGTTTTATTAAATGGCTTTTGTACTGAAAAAAAAAAAGGTTGAATAAAATCCCAGTTTGTTGGCCTTGTTGGCGTCCAGAAAAAATGATGTGTTGCTGGTCAAATTTCTATGACATCACAAGGTCTAACAGTGAACATGGTGTTTTTCCATGCTTCTAGCGTGACATGCAGCTACAACGTGCAGTTGCCCTGACTTTACCACAGCATGTTTTGTGCTGTCTTCCATGTTTAAACAAACGTCTCCCATGTGTTATAAGCCGTTATAATATACCACTGTATCTTGGCAGATAACACACCTTTCAAACAGTCGATGGCCATTTGGTTGCTCCAGCGCTTGTTTCTGTCCGGCTGTAGAGTCCCTTTCATCACCTCCAGCAAGCTGTCTGGAATGCCAGGACGACACCACCTGCTGCTGCCTATTGCTTCGGGAATCTGTAACGCAAAACATTCCACTACCTCACGACACATCACACACAGATCTGTCAATTTGCTCTCTCTGAAAGGGGCCATTTCAGAAACTTGTCCAAAGATGATTCCTTGATGAACAATTCATTTATTCAAGAGATAAGAAGGGGGTGTGTTTCTGTGTGTGGGGGTGAGGAGTGAGGAGGTTGGGGGGGGGGGGGGGGTCCAGCATGCAGTTTTGCAGGGTGCCAGTAAGACACAGCAATGCCTCAATTGAATATACTGTTGTTGTTTATTCTCTACATCTACCTGGAAGACAGTGGCACCTGCACCATGTTCATTAACCTCCAGAAAAACTGTGGCAGGAAAAACTCACAGAGTTATTCAGAGTTCTGACTCAACACAGACGACAAGTTTAAAGCCCACAGGTCAGCAGCGACAATTTCACAAATCAACTGGCAACTCTTTAATATTTAACCGGCAAAACACAGTTTGATATGGGGCATGTGCTGGTCAGTCACTAGTGCCTACTACATTTCTACGGACCAACTAGCACTCTGCCCGCTGGTAGGGTTTATAACACACCACATGTATCCTTACCAACTTGAAAGGATCCGGAGGCAGCCTCTCCTCGAGTAACAGATGGCTCAGTGCGCACATGAAGTACACTGTCAACCCAAAGCTGTAGGTATCCGCCATCCGGATAAGATCAAGCAGGACACGGTTGGGGTCATCCACAAAGAATTCCCAGACCTCAGGTGCTGCATATTCCATCGTCCAGTGCACAGTTGTCAGGTCGCTGACTTTATCCTGAATGATAGAGGAGCCAAAATCACCCAGCACAAGGACATTGCCTGCTGAGCTGCTCCGCACCAAACAGTTGTCCGCTGAAACAAAATGTCACAAGTAGACAAGATCACAAGGAATGCAGATTTCAAACCCACAACACACATCAGTCTGGTTTAGGGTTGCTAGCTGGTGTGTGTGTGTAACTTTGTGCCACCATGCACACTGGAACACAGAGCTGACTAAATGCTGCAATCAAAATAAATCATGCAAGAGAATTTAACCCACTGATGATGTGCCTTCTCTACCCTGCCGACACCAGGGGACACACCATTTCTGGAATTTTTTTTTTTAAATTTGTTTTCTTTTCAGTAATATTAATAGTAATAAAGACAGAACAAAAAACTCATCTGTTAATCAAACTGTGTTTACTTTTCAGCCAAATTTCATAAGATTCTAACCTCTTTTAGACAAAATTAAAAATTGAAATGTTTTTCTTCAAAACACTGTTCTACGGCTCTGAGAAAGTATCCAAAAGTTCTAGTCCACTCTATGACACGTTTGCAGCACTCTTTTCAGTTCAAGGAGGCTGGGACACTTGCTCCATCTCGCGATCCCCATCTTGACATTCACAGATGCTGGTAATGGCCTTGCTGTAACACTGAAGGTACTTACGTTTAATATCCATGTGAAGTATGCCTTTCCCATTCATGTACAGCAGGGCTTCAAAGCCTTGAGGAGCCACGTCCATCACATGCATCCAGTAGTTCTTCGGATCAACGGAGTTCGCCAGCAGCCTCTCCGAAAAAGCAGCCAATGGAATTCCTGCAATATCGTATCCAGAACTTATTCTTTTATCATTATCTCCTAACTGTCCACAGCCCTAGACTCCCCCCCCCCCCCCCACACACTATATCACCACAAAACTCAGACCACTAAACAGCACTAGACACCACTCCACAACACTATTATGCCCCATCCCTTCCCTTGCCTCACCTAGCGCCCCCCCCCCCCCCCCCCCCCCGTAGATCGCATAATCTCTCATAATTCCTTTGCCTGCTCAGGGCAGTCCTGTGTATGGCTCATATGGCTGTGAGTACACAAGTATGTCACATGTGGTTTCATGCCCGTTGTAACGGGACTTGTCTCTTGTTGTCTAGGCCAGTGGGAAGTGCTTGGGGCAAGTTGTAAAGGCCGTTCTTAACCGGGCAATCTTTTGGTTCGTGAACTAGGTTCGAGGAGTACAGCGAACTAGATTCGTGCACGTTGTTTCTTAACCGACCAAATACTTGTGCGCAAACCCTGGTTCGAAAGGTTCGCCGAACTAGGTTTGAGGTCTGCACAGCGTGTTGTGGGAATCCTTGCGATCCTTTGGCCGATCCTGCGCTCTGATTGGTTGCTCAGGGAGAGCTGTTGTGCGCATGTACAAAGTTGAGGAAAATGGCGGACGGCATGGCGGCTATCGACTCACTTCACATTTCCCTCTCTTGCGCTCTTTTCCTCTTTTTACCTCTTCCTCGGCTTCCAAGAGTTCACTCAAAACGATAACTACCGCAAATGCCTGGTCGTCTCAATCTACGAAGGCGGCCATTTTGGTTGTTTACGATTGTCTCAACTTCCGAGTCCACCTTGTTCGGGCTATGACGTATGCATATCATTAACAGTCGGTTAAGAAAGAGAACTAGTCCGGCCGAACCTATAGAACTACGTACGTGTGCGCGCTTGCCCTGTTCGTATACAATACTCAGTTCCCCGAACAAGTTCGCCAGACTGGTGGTTCGCCCGATTAAGAACGGCCGTCTGGGGGCCCAACTGACTGTGCCATTAGCTATTATGTGGCCAATACCCGAACTAGTGAGTGACCGTGGTATTCACAAGAGGGTGCCAAACTGGAGCTGTTTGGCTAGCATTGACCGCTCCCCCCCCCCCCCCCCCCCCCCCCCGGGAGTGTGACGTAATATGATGGCATGTTGTGTGGTCTCTAAGGCGGACTGCTGGCCTCAAGGTTGCATAACAGTGTTGTCTAGTGCTGTCTTGTGATGATTTTGATTCAGGATGTGATTCATGTGTGGACAGTTAGGAGTTATGTCGATTATGTAAATAAAGTGTTCTGTGGATGGATACAGTCATTTGTAAATGATGTCCATAAACTATAGCATCAAAGTCATGTAGGAGTGCATGCATCAACTATCTGTTTCTGTCCTGTCTGAAGAAAGACAGCGTCAGCACAATCATTGTCACTGTCACATTTTATTTTCTAAAATCACAAAAACATCCTGTGATGTGTGCAAGTTTAAAATCAACCCCTCTGTAAATTATTTCTTGTACAAAATTACACAATCACAAAGCAAGCATCAAATCTAGGGGGGAAAAAAAGAAAAAAGTGAAGACTGAAGGAAGTGAACCTCCTGCGAATGCCAACTGATCTGTCTAGATCTACTGAAACAATAAACTGTACATGTTTTGATTAAAAAGCTGCTACTGAACTGCTCACCACAATCCTCCAACAATATGTCAGCAAAACCATCAGAGAACATGGCAGCCAGCAGCCGACAAATGCCCCGATGCTTGAGTCGCAGCAGGACCTCCACTTCTTCTGGTCTCATCTCCTTTTGCTGAGGAGGTAGATTGTATAATTTATCTATTTTATGATAAATTTTTATGAATAGAGAAGAAAGTTTACCAAACATAGGGGAAAAAAGACTTCATTTTGTTTGCGAATCAAATACATGTAGCTAGCTCTTAAAATCTAACACAACAAACCCTTCTGGTCCATCTCTTTTGGTTTTTTTTTTGCTGATAAGATTGTCTAATTTATCTTTTTATGAACAGAAAAGAAACTAACAAGGATAAAAAAAAAAACTCTTTAGAGTTTTATGAGTCAAAAAGCTACACAGCCTCATCCTTTTAAAATCCAGCACAAGATCCCTGAACCACATACCTTCATCGTCTTTCTCACGAATTCCAAGCGTGATTTCCCATCGACGTAGGCTGTAACCGTCCCGTATGCTCCTTTTCCTTTAATGCCCTTCTTTATAAATATGTCATTGTCTTCAAACTTCTCCTTCTGCACTTTCAGATCCTGAAAAAAAAAATGCAACAGAATGAATCTAGACTGATAAATTAGAGGCAACTGTTCATGTAAATACTGAGATAGGCGTCCAAAACATACCGTCTATAAGACAAATACAGCATCACGGCATCATTACATTTACGTGTGTGTGTGTGTGTGTGTGTGTGTGTGTGTGTGTGTGTGTAATAATAATAATAATAGTTTATTCAGTTTTGCAGGCCATTTGGCCCATAAGAACATGAGGGAAAGACTATACAATGTAAGCTGTGGTAGAGGTGATTTCACACACTTATCAAAGTCAACGTGAAACCAGTATCATTACAGGATAAGATAAATGTTCTGCATAAAGCATACAAGTACAACTGATGCTATGACCCGCGCGCGTGTGTGTGTGCCTCTCTCTCTCTATACACATATGTCGTGCCTAATTTGTGGAATTCAAGAACTTGGCAGGGATTTGGCTTATTTCAAAAACTCGGCAGCTCATTGCCTAAGTGTGAAATGATTTTGAAAAGTTGTCTATTTTATGAGGGGTGGGTGGGTGTTTGGGTGTTTAACGTCCTTTTCCACCACATACTGACATAGGGTGATATCAAAGATGGGGCAAC
Source organism: Batillaria attramentaria (assembly GCA_018292915.2). Taxonomy (NCBI): domain Eukaryota; kingdom Metazoa; phylum Mollusca; class Gastropoda; family Batillariidae; genus Batillaria; species Batillaria attramentaria. The sequence goes on from JACVVK020000229.1 coordinate 792,884, forward strand.
AATGAAAAAGCCAGCACAATTATTTGGCCCCAGCTGGGATCAAACTCACGACCCGAGCATTAGAAGTCCAACGCTCTACCATTCGACCACCCCGACTCCCCTGTCTATTTTATGAATTAGACAACGAGTAAAAAGAGATATCTCACCACCCCAACAAGCCCCAAATCTCTACCTTTCTTCTTCTTGGTCTTGTGTGTAAGCTAGCGATGCATATCAATACGAAAAGTTGTATCGATATTATCACAATATTTTTGTTTTGTATCGATATTTGTAATTGATATATCGGCATCTGCAAAAGCTTCCACCGAGTGATCAATTTTAGTGCACAGTCACAAAAATGTGAATGCCTACACAGTTACACCATGCAGAGAGAGAGAGAGAGAGAGAGAGAGAGAAACAGACAGACAGACAGAACGGACAGACAGACAGGCAGACTCTTTGGTTAACCCTTGAAATAAAAACTTTTTTTGTACGTATGTCTGTACGTTATAAAACTTAAAAAGGAGGCAATCAAAGCAACGCCCTCGATCATCATGTCTTCTCGACAGCAGCTGCTCAACTTTCAGACAAAACTTAAAGTGAGAAATAAACCGCCTTTGAAAATGAGTTTCTTTTTTTTATGAAACATATAGAGAGTAAAATGGGTCATGAATAAACAAACAAACGGGGAAAAAAATGTATGGAGTGATTCTCTTCTTGCCCCCCCCCCCTCCCCCCAGATGTGTAAACAGTTCAAAACAGTTTTGCAGTCGCCTTATTGCTATTGTCTCCTGACTGTCTCATCCCATAAAAAATGTGATTTATTGAAACTTAAACAAGGAAACAATAGACCTAACTTGAAGCCGAAGCAAGTTAATCAACTGATCATGGCATGTCAGTTACTTCATATTCTTTTTCAGGAGGCAGGGCTTGTGGTAGATTTTTTTTCTGAGGGTCAGCATGACTTCCAGCAGAAAAATCTGAGGGTCAGCCTAACCTCCAGCTTGAAAATCAATGCATTGCGTCACTGGTGTCGGCAATGAACTTCTTCAAAAACATATAAGTGATAATCGAGAGTTGCAGTGGAAAAAATTAATTCCAAATATTGTTTTGGGTGAACATTATGAGTCCGTCTACCTGTTGACAATGAAAAGTAAAAGTTAAACTATTATTTTTCTGATACTGATACACCGTGTGTGTGTGTGTGTGTGTGTGTGTGTGTGTGTGTGTGTGTGTGTGTGTGTGTGTGTGTGTGTGTGTGTGAGCGGAGAGAGAGAGAGAGAGAGAGAGAGCGAGAGAGACTGTTGAAAAAGAAAGTAGTATTTCAATTCTGCTTGTTAAGGTGAATTCTTTCTTAGTTCTGACTGATGATTTTACACCTTTCCTGGAAAGACATCTGATGTCAACTCAGTAGCACTGCCATGACGCACAGGTTTCACAGTTTTTTTCGCCGGCCCTTGTCTGTCGTCGCCGCTTCAGTGCATATTTCACAAATCATTTTTTTGTGAGGGTACAAAACGTAGCCACGAAAACTCGTTTAACCATGCATAGTTGAGGGAATGAGCTACTTTCGGTTTTGTTGTAGGTGACGGTCCTGTCTCAGACGATGGGCTTGGTCTCTTCCCGCACGTAGAACTGCTTGTCGGTGTTGGTCCATCACTATTCCTAATAATGCTAGGCTTCTCCTCGATAATTTCATCACCTGCATTGGCACGATTGCGTGCAACTGTCCGTTTGATCCAACGTAAAAGCGACATTGCGACTTTGCGTGGCGGACTTTTGGTAGAGCCGCAAAATCGGTGGGCGTTATTTCCCTTGGAAAGGGGAGCTACTCTAACAGAAACGCCGTACATTTCAGAGCGTCTGTGGCGACTGCTCTGACGATCGATTGCCGAAGATTGAAACTGAAACTGTGAAAGCTGTGCGTCATGCTATCAAATTTGATTATCACGCGACGCATTCCTGCTCCAAAATTTTAAAATCTGTGCGTCAGTAAAACCTCCAGCGATTTTTTCTCTGCGTCATTTCGTGATTTCTGTGCGTCAATACGCACAGTTTGTGCGTTAACACAAGCCCTGGGAGGATCAGTTGATCAACTTGCTTCGGCTTCACACTGGTCCTCTGGGCGGTCACAATGTCTCCTGCTGTCGAGAAGACTCGTTCAGAGGAGACACTTGTGGCGGGAACGGTCAGGTACATCTCTGCCAATCTTCCCAGTAGTGGAAAGCGAGACATGTTCGCAACCACTTTCTGTTTCGCGTCTGCTAGTGTTACTTTTGGGTACTCAATATAGCGATATGTGGAAACCGTACTGATCGATATATCATATCAGTATTCCTTTGAATCGCGATACCGATATGTATCGATAAAATCGTGCACCTCTAGTGTAAGCTCTGGTCAATGTCCAGATTACAAATGCAATGCACAGCGTATCTCATAAATCAGGCAATTTTACAAATCAGGCACGACACACACACAGTCATTGCAGCATCTCTCTCTGCTCCCTAGACCCTCCTCTGCTCACATCTTATAAATTATCTTGAAAATTATGTTAATGTAAAATACAGAAAAGGAACCAATAGATCACTGAAGTACAACACAACTGTCATTTGACAGATAATGATCACACACTGACAGTCTTGTTAGTTCTCCAATATGAATCTAAAGAAAAGTGCAGTCAGAGCTCTCTATACAGCACATTATACAGTCAAAGGCCTGCTTACTTACTGCTGACTCCAAAAACTTCATTTCTATCTCAGAACTGAGCATCTACGGTAACAGGTATTTCTGTAAATGTAGGAAAATTACTTACCTCGTCAAAGATCAAACTGTACTGTGCTAGCCCCTTCTGCAGGTCTGATGTCAGTCCAGCCATAAGCGTATTAAGAGCAAGAACATGCTTCCCACGTAGATGGCTGTATTGAAAGGGTGGGGACAAAATAGAAACATGTTTAAACAAACATACTTAAGACGTCTTACATTGATTTAAAATAAAATTACTTAAAATTTAGCACTAAAGTTACTCCAGCTAGAACATGACTGAAACAAATTGGGTAAACAACAAACGAACAAAATACAAAAACTACAACAGTAATCACAGCAATGTGTTGTACAACACTACATGGATGCTGGTTCCTTCAGAATAAAAATCCATCCTAACTGAAAATGTAACTTAAAATGAAGAATATAAAGTACATCCGTAGAAAATGTGTGTGTATTATATATATGTGTGTGTGTGTGTGTGTGTGTGTGTGGGGGGGGGGTGATGTCATGTCATGAAGTCACAGCGCCCCAAAAAACCTGCATCAGACCGTTTAGATACATGTATGTAGCTGAATACAAAACAACATTCCATCAAGCAAGTGTTCAGTATGCTTACTTACCGAAGACCCCTATTGATAGAAGCATCATCTGGGGGCATTACCTTCTGTCCATCATACACTAGAAAAGAAAAGACCAGTGGTTAGGATACAATGGTAAATCCCAGGCTACTGACAGTGCATCTGACATCTAAACTATAGTCACAATCTGCTGAATATATGTACTACACAAAAAATCATACATGCATATATATATATATATGATTCCTGAAACTGCCCCTCACAGCCAAAATCCATTGAAATTAGTGAACTGGATGTTACTTGCAAGTGAAGCATGTGTTCACTTGCAAATTTACATGTAGTAACATTAACGACACCCTACATGGTCCAACCCTTGTCGTGGGGTAGTGGCTTGTGTACCTCAATGACCCAGAGAGCTACACCAGCGGGAGCACGTGCTCCTGGCAGGGTCACCCAAGCTGGACAGGTCGAAGGGTAGAGGTCAGACGAATATGGACCACCTCTCCAAGAGGCTAAACGGGTTTGCGTAGGGTTAACAGCCCTACCTGTAAAAAAACATAAAGTTACAGAAGCATCGACAGCAACAAACCAAAACATTCACCTGGGCAAGGAAGGGTCTCCATCCCGGAGACCTATGACGCATTGCAGTGAAAGCCGAAAGGAAGCTGCAAGGCCGACCCCCCTTCTAACACCCAGGACAACGACAAGAGTAGCCACATGGAACATCAGGACAATGTATGAAGTAGGAAGGACCATACAAGTAGCAAGAGAGATGATGATGATGATGATGATGAAACTTTATTTCTCAACGGTAAAAGTTTTGACAGAAAGTACGTCAGTTTGCAAACTTGCCGTTGCTAATACTACGAAAGATTAGAGAAAAGCAAATAATAAGAATAAAAAGACATAAAAAGAGAGACAACAAAATTGAAGAAAATACATCTGGAACAAGAGAACACAGTCATGCACACACACACACACACACACACACACACACACACACACACACACACACACACACACACACACACACGCGCGCGCGCGCGCGCGGTACACACACTGTGTCAAGGTCAAACATTTGTAGTTCCATCTGGAACTGAGCGTGCCTGGAACATCAAGCATGCATGCATAGAGAGAGAGAGAGAGAGAGAGAGAGAGAGAGAGAAAAAAGTAGTCCATCACGCGATCTGAGTAGGAATACGCATTATGGTGAGCATCGATTTGCAAATACTAGTTCGCACTACAGACAGTCAAACAAATACCGTCGTAATAATGCTTTAAATGTTTTTAGAGAAGTTGCTGACTTTATTGGCATCGGAAGTGAGTTCCACAGTGATGCTCCAGCAAATGAGAGACTAGTTTTATAAAGGTCAATACGAGGTAGGGGTAACGTCAAAATACCGTTCCTCGAGGTCCGGCCACAGTCATGCCGTGAGGTAAAGAAAGATGATAAGTATTGCGGAGCTGAGTCGTTTAGAATTTTGTGCATTAAAACACATTTATTGTATATGAGCTGTTGTTGAAGGGGGAGTATACCTAGTTTCTTCATTTTATCGATAGTCGGGATAGGTCCCGGCAAGACCATTTTAACGGCTCGTTTGTAAAGTGAATTTAGCCTCTTTCTGTGTAGTTCACCACATCCGTCCCACACAGTTGAAATATAATCAATTTGTGATTTGATATGGGCGGAGAAGAAAAGTTTACGGCTATTAAGATCAGTGACATGCCTCAGTTTTGAGAGCAGGAAGATGTTCTTCGACAGTTTTTTGCACAGTGCATTGATGTGAGTCTCCCATTTAAGCTGCTGATCTACATATATACCTAGAAAAAGTCGTTCGGTGACTTGCTCAATGGGTTCAGTATGAATACGAAGCTGTAAGGGGGCTGGCTTTAACTGATGCTTTTGTCGAGTTGTAACTAACATGCTTTTTGTTTTTGCTGGGTGTAATAACATGTGATTCTCCTCACACCAAGAGGATACCTGATTCAAACTAGTCTGTAGATTATGGCTAATGTCCGATGTATTTTTGCCGGAGACATGGAGACTTGTGTCATCGGCAAAGAGATCACAATCAACATTACTGTCAGTGACATGTAAGGGTAAATCGTTAATAAACAGTAAAAATAGCAGGGGCCCTAAAATAGACCCCTGGGGTACTCCATACTTAACATTTCCTTGAAAAGAAAACTTGCCACTGGTGAAAACACTTTGTTGTCTGTCGTTCAGGTATGATTGGAAAAATGAAATTGCTTTAGCATCAAGATGATAGGCCACTAATTTTTTCAGAAGAATACTGTGATCAACCAAGTCAAACGCCTTCTGTAAGTCTAGAAAGACCGCCCCTGACATCATATTTTCATTAATGGATAGGAAACACTTTTCAATTATACGCGTCAATGCTGATTGACAAGAATGATTTGGTCTGAAGCCAGACTGGTGAGCATGGAACAGATTGTTTTCACCAAGGAACTCCTGAAGGTGCTTATGAACGTGTCTCTCTAGAGGCTTTGATAATGATGAAAGTACCGAAATAGGACGATAATTGTTCAAATCAGTGGGATCTTTTGATTTGGGGATGGGGATCACTTTAGCCTTTTTGAGAGCCTCAGGGAAAACACTTTGATCAATACAAAGATTGAAAATATAAGTAAGCGATTCCACGATATAGGGTAGTGACAATTTAAGAGTATCATTACTGATGCCATCAAGACCAGGGGAACACTTGCTCGGTGCACTGGCAATGTATTTGCCAACATCTGCCACCGTTAGATATGGAATGGAAAATTTCTGCGATACACCCTTTGACTCACAATGGTGTCTCAAGTGATCAGAAATATTGTACACTTTGCTGTTGTTCGCATGAGTGGACTGAGCCAGTCTTTCAGCCTCTGACAAGAAGTGGGTATTAAAAGTATCAGCCGTTAGGTGAGCGGGGATTTCAGGAACTGACTTACTTTTGGTAACTGCATTTAAAGCTTTCCAAATAGAAGAGGTGTCACGGTTTTCGGAAATCATGTTATCAAAGAGTGATTTTTGGGCTGCTCTGACTAAGTATTTCACGTGGTTACGTTGCTTTTTGTACTCCTCATATCGTTTTTCTCTTTTCAGTTCGTCCCGCAAGGCCATTGCTCGTTTTATGTCAGTATTTAACCAGGGAGGGTGTGTGGTGTGCTTGACATGCTTTTCACGCAAGGGAGCATGTTTGTTGAGGACCCCGAGGAACAGATTCATCCAGATGGATAAGGCGGTGTCAGGGCAAGTGTGGTTGTAAACTTCCTGAAATGGGGTGTTATCGAGGTCATGGAGAAATTCGTCTTTGTTAAAGTGTTTAAATGACCGATATATGATTGACGTATGTCGATTGCGTTTTCGTTTTTCAAGTTGCATAGCGACTGTACAACAAACGGGGTTGTGATCGCTAATGGCGAGAGACGAGACGTGCACGTTTGATATTCTGTCACAATTAGTGGTGTAAATGTGGTCAATTAAAGAAGATGAAGTTGGGGTAACTCTGGTGGGTGTTTTCACCATCTGCTTTAGACCAAATAAAGCCGATGTTGACATCCATGCGGAATTGGATCCCTTTGAAAGATCGATGTTAAAATCACCTAACAGGAAAATGTCTGCCTTGTTCTGACACGCCTTATCCATCATGGCAGCAAAGTCATCATACCAGTCCCAGCACGCAGCGGGATTTCTGTAGATGTACCCTACCAAAGCAGTGGAAGATTTAGTTTTCAATTCAACCCACAAACTTTCCACTTTGGTAGACTCCAAGTCAGTACGCCTTTTAACATTATTCCCTATTGACTGATGGACATACACTGCCAAGCCAGTGTGTTGGGGGGATGAGGCATCTCTACGCAGTATTGAATAATTTGGAATGGATAGAAGTTCATCGCTGATCGTGCACTTTAGTCGCGACTCGGAGACGCCAAAAATGTGGAAGTTTGCAGGCCGACTTAAGAACACAGATAGATCAGGCACCTTATTAACAAGATGGTAAACATTGAGGTGACCTAACCGTAGTTCACTACGTGAAGCGAACGCACTTTTTGTGCCTTGGACAGGCATTCCAAGCAATAAAAGGAAGAAGAACAAAATATATATAATAGGCACACAAAATATAGCACTACGATAAAACAGTTCAATGAAGTGTGAGTCCGTATAAACCACAAACGTATGTTCACGTGGCTGTGATAATAGTCACTTTTGGTTGCAGAGACACAATTATCAGGAAAATTCAATGAAGACTAGCTATAAAACGATTTAAGTACTGCAAGAAAAAACAAACCTAATCTACTGTGATAAAATTGAATGAGAACTAAGGATTAAAAAAGCACTTCAGCGCGTGCTGAAAACACGCAACAAACGATCCCAAGAGATGCCCTGAATGAACACTGTAGCTATCGCTGTTCGCTAAGACCAAAACACGGTAATGATACCGCGAAGACTTGGAGCTCACTCAGAAGCAAAATAATGTTCAATGGATGTGAGCGGCCTACTGATCAACTCGCGGCATAAATCTCTGCAACATTGAAAGAAGGGCTGCACAGTCACTGTCACTCAGCTGGCGCCCCCCAGGGGCTGGCGAAGGGGGACGGGGAAAGGGAGGGGGGTAGGGGTAGACAGGTCGCCCGTCTGACGTAAAGAGAAGGGGGCCCATGTGCGGTGAAGCATAACCGCGAGGGGATGGCTGTTTCCCTACAGCCCCAGTCAGACCATCCACTTGCGTCACACTGGGCTGCTGTGCATGGCTTGGGATGGGGGCTCGGGTGTCCGCTGCTTGGGATACGCTGTGTTCCTGCGCTTGACCAGAGGTAAGTCGCGGTGCGCGCTCGGACGAGAGATGGGCGTGGCGATCACGACGAGGAGGATTGTAGCCTCGGGTATCCGGGCCACGGCCCTTTCTGTCCCCCCCAGCAGACTCCTTGTCCGGATTAGGGCGTGGCCACGGCTGATCCCGCATGTGTCTGGGTGCATCACCGGCGCGTCGGGTCTGTCGAGAAGGAGTGCGATCAGAAAACGCCCGCTTCATGTTGATGGCAAGAGAGCTGGTACCGCGGACATTGGGGTGAATAGCATCTCTGTACCAGCCGCTCTTTACCTCCCCAGTCCTGGTGTAAAACACACTGTCATTGTCAATAAACTTGACCTGCAGAGATTCGCACACCTCACTCAGACAAAAGTTCGAGTCAGCGACACACGGGTCGGTCTGCTGCTGTGTGTTCAGGGGAAGGATGGAGGAAATGTAGATCTGTGCGGCTGGAAAGCAGCGTGTGGCGGCAGAGATGATATCCCTCCAACTCTTTTTGCCAAGTAGATAACCACGTTTACAGTCATTAATGCCGACATGTAATATCAACGTGGTGACGACATCTGTGGGATCCATGCAGCGTAAGCGATTCAATAGGCCGGCCCTGTCAAGTCCGGAGACCGAAATCACTTGGCACTTGTCACTTCCAGTAACCGACATTTTATCCTCATGAAGGCCACGGAGCACTGAGTCACCTAGCAGTAGGGTTTTGGTGTTAGACTTAAGTTCAGGGATTCCCGGCCATTCATGATCTGTATGTTGGTTTAGTCCTGCACGGGGCTCGAGCCGCTCCTTTGGTTTTGTTTCGGCCTGCTGTGGGTTGACCTCAGGAGGACGGGACTCGTTACTGACACACTGCTTCTGACTGACAGAGCTCTTCGCTGGGACAGTGGACGATTGCTTGTCAGCATGAGTCGCACCCGGTGTCACAGCTGGTGCCGCTTTCTGTTTCCGTTTACTGGTCTGAGCCGTGTTCTTGTCACTTTCAGTAGGGACAAGTCGGCCTCGAAGATCATGGAGTTCTGTGCGCAGAGCATCAACCTCAATCTTGTGGCTCTGCCTCAGTTCGGAGATTGCGGCACGAAGACTGGATAGTTCTGCCGTCATGCGTTCAACAACCATAGGGTCGGGATTCAGGACGACAGGACATTCGGTCTGGCTGCCATTGTCTGCCATGCTGACAACTTGAGACTTGTTGTGGTCGAGCCTAGTTGTAGAGTTGTCTTCTCCAGTGGTGGGGGCAGCTTTACTAGCACTGTCGTCGTCACCAGTGGTGGTGGTGGTAGTGCCAGTGTTGCTGCCGTCGGTGGTGGGAGCAGCTTTACTAGCACTGTCGTCGTCGCCAATGGTGGTGGTGGTAGTGCCAGTGTTGCTGCTGTCGTTGGTGGCAGCTTTACTAGCACTGTCGTCGTCGCCAGTGGTGGTGGTGGTAGTGCCAGTGTTGCTGCTGTCGTTGGTGGCAGCTTTACTAGCACTGTCATCGTCGCCAGTGTTGGTGGTGGTAGTGCCAGTGTTGCTGCCGTCGGTGGTGGGAGCAGCTTTACTTGCACTGTCATCGTCGCCAGTGGTGGTGGTGGTGGTGCCAGTGTTGCTGCTGTCGCTGGTGGCAGCTTTACTAGCACTGTCGTCGTCGCCAGTGGTGGTGGTGGTAGTGCCAGTGTTGCAGCTGTCGTTGGTGGCAGCTTTACTAGCACTGTCGTCGTCGCCAGTGGTGGTGGTGGTAGTGCCAGTGTTGCAGCTGTCGTTGGTGGCAGCTTTACTAGCACTGTCGTCGTCGCCAGTGGTGGTGGTGGTAGTGCCAGTGTTGCAGCTGTCGTTGGTGGCAGCTTTACTAGCACTGTCGTCGTCGCCAGTGGTGGTGGTGGTAGTGCCAGTGTTGCAGCTGTCGTTGGTGGCAGCTTTACTAGCACTGTCGTCGTCGCCAGTGGTGGTGGTGGTAGTGCCAGTGTTGCTGCTGTCGTTGGTGGCAGCTTTACTAGCACTGTCGTCGTCGCCAGTGGTGGTGGTGGTAGTGCCAGTGTTGCACTAGATGAAGAACTACAAGATAGGAGTACTGGGACTGAGTGAGACAAGGTGGCTACAGACAGGACAGCTGAGATTTTCATCGGGAGAGCAATTGCTGTACTCGGGACACACAGAGGATGGAGCCCCCCACACTGAGGGCGTGGCCCTGATGCTGGCACCGGAGGCACAGCGGGCACTCATCGGCTGGGAACCTGTCAACTCCCGCATCATCACAGCCAAATTCATCACCAAGAAAAAAGACATCAAGCTGAACATCATCCAGTGCTACGCTCCCACCAATGATGCGGAAGAGGAGAAAAAAGATGACTTCTACCAACAACTGCAGACAGTGATAGATAGAGGAGGAGCCAAGGACATGACCATACTGATGGGAGACTTTAACGCCAAGATTGGATCAGACAACACAGGCTATGAGAACACCATGGGAACACACGGACTGGGACAGATGAACGAAAATGGCGAGCGCTTTGCAGACTTTTGTGCCCTGAACCAGCTAGTGATAGGAGGCAGCATCTTCCCACACAAGCGCATCCACAAGGCCACATGGAGATCGCCGGACCATGTCACGGAGAACCAGATTGATCACATCTGCATCAGCCGGAAGTTCAGGAGATCGTGGCGAGATGTGCGCGTGATGAGGGGTGCCGATGTATCATCAGACCACCACCTTCTTGCAACAACATTGAGACTTCGGCTTAAGAGACACACCAACACCAACAACACACGGACCAGGTACAACGTTGGCCTACTCAGGAACACAGAGACACAAGCAGCATTCCGGATCAGCCTTTCCAACAGGTTCCAGCCACTGCAAGACCTGATAGAAGACAGTGGAATGGATATCGAGACACAGTGGGAACACAGCAAGAAACTCTGGCACGACACATGCGAAGAGGTCCTTGGCAAGAGAAAGACCCAACACAAGGAATGGATCTCTGCTGATACCATCCAGAAGCTGGAAGTTAGGAAAAAGAAGAAAACTGCACTGAACACGAGCCGAACAAGAAGAGCTAAGGCAAAGGCACAGGAAGAATACACAGCAGCTGACAGAGAAGTGAAGAGGAGCACCAGGAAGGACAAGAGGGACTACATCGACAACCTGGCCGATCAAGCAGAGGAAGCAGCCGGACAAGGGAACCTAAAAGACCTGTACCAGGTGACCAAGAAGCTCGCGGGCAAATTCCAGCAGACAGACAAACCAGTGAAGGACAAGAACGGGCACCCACTGACAACAACTGAGGAACAGCTGAAGCGATGGGCAGAACACTTCAGGGAGCTGTTAAATCGCCCCATCCCTGAAACACCACCAGACATCCCGCCAGCTGAGACAGAACTACCTATCAACTGCGACAAGCCCTCTAAGGCGGAGATCAGGAAAGCCATCATGACACTGAGAAATGGGAAAGCTGCAGGGCCGGACGAGATACCAGCAGAAGCCATCAAAGCGGACACAGAGACAGCCGTCAACATGCTGCACAGCCTATTCAGCAAGATCTGGGAGAAGGAAGAGGTGCCAGCCCAGTGGAAAGAAGGGATTGTCATCAAGCTGCCAAAGAAAGGGGACCTCAGGGACTGCAGCAACTACCGAGGGATCATGCTCCTGTCAGTACCAGGCAAGGTTCTCAACAGAATTCTACTGGAGAGGATGAGGGAGGCAGTCGACCCTATGCTCCGAGACCAGCAGGCGGGCTTTCGCAGGAACAGGTCCTGCGCTGACCAGATCGCCAGCCTACGCATCATTGTTGAGCAGTCACTGGAGTGGAACTCCCCCCTCTACATCAACTTCATAGACTATGAGAAGGCCTTCGACAGTGTAGACAGAGAGGTGCTGTGGAAGCTGCTAAGGCACTATGGAGTTCCCGGAAAGATCATCTCCCTGATCCGATGCACCTACAAAGACATGAGCTGCAGGATTGCCCATGCCGGCCAGTTGTCAGAAAGCTTCGAGGTGAAGACCGGAGTCCGCCAGGGATGTCTGTTGTCCCCGTTCCTCTTCCTCCTGGTCATCGACTGGATCATGAAGACCACCACAACAGGCAGGAAAAACGGGATACAGTGGACACTCTGGACGCAGCTGGATGACCTCGACTTTGCGGACGACCTGGCGCTCCTGTCTCACAGCCACAGCCAGATGCAGGACAAGACTACATGCCTGGAAGCCACATCAGCCGGAACAGGGCTCAAGATCAACAGGAGGAAAACCGAGCTGATGAAGATCAACACCACTGCCAACACACCAGTCACAGTCGGTGGAGAGCCCATCAGGGAGGTAGAGTCCTTTGTCTACCTGGGGAGTGTGGTTGATGGACAGGGAGGCACAGACCGAGACGTCACAGCCAGAATCGGCAAGGCAAGAGCAGCAATGGTCATGCTGAAGAACATCTGGGCATCCAAAGTTGTCAGCATAAGAACCAAACTTCGCATCTTCAACTCCAACGTGAAGTCAGTGCTGCTCTACGGATGCGAAACATGGAGGACAACGAAGATGATGCAGCAGAAGATCCAGACATTTCTCAACACCTGTCTGAGGCGCATCTTCAACATCCGATGGCCAGAGAAGATCCGGAACGAAGAGCTGTGGGAGCGAGCAGGGCAGGAACCAGCAGCCAAGCAGATCCTGCGGAGGAAGTGGGGCTGGATTGGACACACCCTCAGGAAGCCAGCATCCAGCACCACACGCCAAGCCCTAACATGGAACCCGCAGGGGAAAAGGAAGAGAGGCCGGCCTCGCAACAGCTGGAGGCGGGACACTGAGGCAGAGTTATATAAGCAGGGGACCAACTGGACTGAAGTGGCAAGAATAGCCCAGAACAGAGTGCGATGGCGAAGGGTTGTCGATGGCCTATGCTCCACGTGGAGCCATGGGCCTAAGTAAGTAAGTAAGTAACATTAACGACAACCTGTGAGGAACACAGACAACAGAGCTTGAAACACCTGGGTGCCCTGGACAAAAGCTTGGTCCTTATGCGCTTATCCGGCAGTCTACTTGAATGTGAAGTGTGAGAACTCTGGAGAATACAGCTTCAATTTTATACAAGAAAAGACTTACGGTTTACATCCAGTGTTGAGTCCTGCTGCTTATACAATTCAAGTGACGGAGACTGGCCACCAGGAACAACTGGGTCCGAGCCGCCAGGCAGATTTGTGTCCGTACTTTGACTCATTTTCTGCAAAATGAAATTCATTTATTAGGAAGTGGAAATCACTACCATGGTACCCATCGACTGATGGAGACAACATAATTATTATGTGAGGACATCCGACACTTTCAAAACACTGTGCTGGCCCATGGGCCATCCCATGGGATCACTACGGCAAAGTCCAAGATCAAAGAACTCTATCCAAGATGAAGAACACAAGGATTTGGTATAGTGCCCAGTTTAAGGCATCTGACTTTTGTTCCTCAACTGCCTGGAATTTAATGGAATTTTTGTTTCTTTTTACCAAATTGAGTCAAATCCACGTGCAGACTGGTGTACGGTGCCTGTCTCGCTTTCGTGTACGTACGCACGCACAAATATCAAGTGTGCAGTTTACGGGGAGTGGTGGTCCGGTGGAATCAGTGGAAAACGGTTAACCAACACACACAACTACACTGACATTCGTCCTCAGTGTGCGGAGGCTGGTCACTAAGTTAACAGGACGCCTACAGAAAAACAAGAAACAAAAACTCTCCACAAATATCGGTTAGCAACTACCCCTTACCATTTCAGTCTGGTTGAACACCACATAGAGTTAGACTCAGTAAACTGAAATTCGGGGGGAAACGAGATGAAAGGCAAAACAGGTTAAAAAGAAGTACGAATCGTTTCTTCAGGTGTGGGATTCCCAGTCTAAGCGAAGGATCAGATAATCATTCTTACATACCACCTTGGACAAGTAGATCGAAGAACAGGTATTCGTGAAAGCTCGCAATATTCCGCGTCCACTTTTCCGGTCTTGGTGTTACGTCATGTAGTCACGTGACCGTCGACTTCCGTCGTCTGCTGTGATTCACCGGTTTAATCGGACGATTTTGTTTTTATCATTATCACAAGAAAAAGGGTGTTTGCCAGACGCAGTCGGTGCCTGTACAGTTTAAAGTGTCGTATATTGATAGAGACGGGAGACCCGTGCCATAATAGTTCCGTTTGCACTTGTGGCTGCCTGACCGGTGTCACTGAGGGACGGTCCGCCAGTGCGCACTGAGTTGCTCAGTGCGGCAGCCAGCTCCTTCCTACCGAACAGGGATATGTGTGGGGGGGGGGGGGGAGGGGAGGGAGGCTTTGCAGTGACCGTTCTCTCACTGGCCATCATTACTGAATTCAGTTGTACTGCGAACTGAGCCTGCCGGGACTGATGGATTAATAACTGATTATATATTTATCTGATGGTCGAGATGCAACACGGCGTGACAGACACCCCCCCCCCCCCCGGCAAACACACACACACTCACTGACACACACTGCAAACATACGCTACAAATCAACAGCAAATTCTTCCCTCAGGGTCCCCCCCCCCTCCCCTACCCCACTTCACCCTCGCTGCCGGTCAAGCTCAGCCGGTGCGAGTTCAGCCTGTACTCGGGTATCGAATGCGTTCTTCCCTTAGTCATAAAAAGGCAGAGGTGCGTTCTGTGTGTACTACATTGACACAGACTACCCGATAGTTACTCAGTGATGTGGGGTCGGCATGAGGTGAACACCATTGTGTCAAGCCCACAAAGCATAAATTAACACCGGCGTTCACCACACGATCCGGCTTGCCTATTGTGTTGCTGGAAGCCGCTCTGGCAGATCGGGATACGGCTGTTGCCTCGGTCAAGGTCTTATTTATGTGATTTCATTTTTTTTTTTTTCAGTTCGTGCCAGTGTGTCGTGTCACAGTGGCTTCATGGGTCAAGCTTGTCCTCTCTAACAGTTTGATTTCAACAACAACAACAACAACAACAACAGCTGCTGCAACAACAAAAATGCACCCACCGTGCCAATACAACAGCAGCTCCATCCCTGTACCGGAGCGCGGTCCCAGTACAGGGATGCAGCGGCTCCTTAAACGGGAAATCCGGTAAGAAACACGTACGTGTCAACAGCTCCAAGCTCGCAGATCTGATTACACTGACGAAAGCATGATATCATGAAGATGTGTGCAAAATTCGAACTTCATTAGAGCTGTATGTTCTCCTGGACGTCGTTGCTAAAATATGAGAATAATGCACGACTACACTCCCACACTGAGGTCCAACACGCGAGGGGGGCACGGTGGGGGGGGGGGAGGGGGAGGGGTGGTCTGTGGGCGGATTCACTGATTCAGTTCAAGTCAATAGTTGATTGGGGCGGTGGTTAAGAGACTTTGTCACCAATGTGAGTGGCCAGGTTCGAGTCCCACTCGGGGCAAACAATTGTTCCTTCTCGTATGTGGCACCATTCATTCGAGCCGATCGTCGAGGGTTCTCTCCGGGTAATCCGGGTTCCTCCCCCTCGGCTTTCGAAATGTTCAGCCCACCAACTTTTAAGAATAAATGCAATTCTAAATTCTGATACTTAAATAGCTGAGCTGACCGTTCGCACCACGTGATTGTAATCACGGTGTTCATGTCCAGTATGTGAGAGAATGCGTCTGATTCACGTGAGCTTGCAGGTTCAGGTTCGCGGCGCTTTGAGCGAATGCAAGAAATTGGGTCAATTAAGCGCCTATACAATAGTCAGTTATTACTATTATCATTATTAATATGATTATTATTATTTATTGCTCTATAGGACAACTGTATCGGATCATTGGACGGGGATAAAATCTGTCTGGCGTTTATACGAAAACGGTGTGTGTTCAAGAAGACGAACATGACGCACAAGGCCCAAAGGCATGCACCTTGAAACGTGTTGCACGTCAACTTGGTGACACACTGGTGGGTGGCAGCTTACGTTTTATTTCCTTGCGCGCGTCTCGGCCGCAGTCTGTGACAATACCTGGCAGTTAGTGATATTCACACCAGCTGTGCCTTGCCGTGCAGACACAAATCATTGTCTAAATTACTCGGGTTGAGGTTTTCCCATTTCTTCAGTCAATATGTGCACGCGATTGGTTGCAGTTCTGACGAACAAAAGCGGTAGAGATAGAGATTAGGTTTCGGTGCAAGTGTCAGGGCCTTTCGCTATTCATCTGTTTGAACTGTGGATCGTGTTATCAGCCCGTGAGTGTGCACATCGAGCCGAGGCTGTGACACGTCCCCGACAGCACAACATAACAACATCATTTTGTCGGTAACTTGGGGAGAAATCCTGCTAGTCTCAGATGGAGGATCTGGAAGTGAGTTTTCTGGTCTGAGACTGAGAACAGTCACGGTATGGTAAGGTAGGGTGGTATAGTAGACTTCTCCTCGGCACGCACGTCCAGCTCTTCTGAAATGCTCATGCCGCCGCAGGGCTGGTGGACGAAGTAGTTAAAGCCTACTGCCGCTAAGCGCTACTTTACGTGCAAACCTCCACCCTGCTATTCCCTGTGGTGCGTGTGACAGTATTTCTGTTTACTACACCACCGGCCACAGCCTACTCTTCTTCGAAAGATGAACGTAGTTTTTTTTTGTTTTTGTTTTTTTAGCGTGCACCCTTGATATTTGTGCGTGTGTGTGTACACTGTGACGAGGGTGGGACAGGCACCGTAAACAAGTCTGCACGTGATTTGACTCGATTTGGAAAGGGGAAAATCCACCCAAATACCTGCCCACCAGGGATTCGAACCGGGTGGCTCAGGATCCGAAGTCGGATACCTTAACCACTAGACCAAATCCCCTTTCAACAGTGACGGTACGCATGTCCAAAGGTACGATATGGAGGGCAATTCCTAAAGCTGTGCCGCGTCAGTTACGCAATTTCTACTTCACGCCATGAAACACTGAGCGACATTGTTCGTAAAATATGTATAGCGAAAGACATACATTGTTTCAACAGCATCAATTTGGTAAATGCAAATCTGGCTACTGAGAAAAGTGCGTCAGTAAAGGCGATGTCACACTGAAAACATGTTTTGAAAGGCAAAACGCCCGAAACATGATTTCCGAAACAATACATGACACACGTGAAAACAAGCAAGCGCGCGTCTAAGGCGAGAGAGAGAGAGAGAGAGGGTCCCGCTACGGACATGTTGACTGAGCGGATACGGGAAGGTGTCACTTGACACTCCGCACGGCGGCTTTCATTGGTTGAAACACAAAACATGTTTTCGGATTTTAGGGCAGGCTCTAAAACTGAAAACACGATCAAAACATGTTTTGAAAACATTGTTGTGAAGTATGTCACACGACAAAACACGTTGTTTCGCAGCGAAACATCTGAAAACAATGTTTTCAACTGTTTTTGCCCTCTCGTGTGACATGGCCATAACTGACATTCTATTTCGAGCATATGTTTTGGGATTGCCCGCCACGCAACACGGAATAATTATAGTGGCTGTACTCCGCAGTATTTTCTGTGCACGGAGACTATTACTGAATTCCACTGAGCACTGTGTAGAAGTTGTTGTTGTTGGTGGTGGTGGTGGTGGTGCTGCTGCTGCTGCTCAGTGCTGCTGCTGCGGTTTTGCGATGTAAAATAAATTATTAAAGGAGCAATCCAGTTCCTCAAGCAGCTAGAGTCCTATTTGTTCCGCTTCTTATGGGGTGGCCGGCATAACAAAATTAAGAAGTCAGTTGCTTGTAAACCCTACGAGGACGGTGGATTGCGAATGTGTGATGTATTCGCATTCCTGTCAACAATGAAGATCAGCTGGCTCAGGAGACTAGAGACTGATAGTGTAATGACAGACCTTATTTTTACATTATACCCAGCCTTGAAGAAGGTCCGAATCTTGGGGAGTGAATATGCAAACTATATTATGCAACAAGTTAAAAATCCGTTCTGGCACGATGTGGCCAAGCACTACAAAAAAACTGTGTACCAAATGTATTCCAAAGAATGTAGAAGATTTCTTGGGGAAGAGTATCCACTTTAACTTCAATATTACAAGGGACCGAACTGTCATCTTCTTGCAGAACTGGGTAGATTCAAAGATCCTGAGGATAAAAGATCTTGTGAATAATGACGGTGAACTTTTCTCCTATCAAGAGTTTAAACAACAGTATCATGGTATTAGAACTGATTTCCTGATATACGCAGGGGTCATTCGTGCCATACAAAGCTATCAAAACAAATGTGGGTACACAGTTATGAGTGGTAAGCGCCCGGTGGACAGCAAGGTATGGTGCTGTATTCGAGGAGGAAATCGGTCTGTTAAATCAGTATTAATTGCAAATAGCGAACGGCCAACAGCAGAAAGAAAGTGGAGCTGTAAGTTCAAAGTACCGGACTGGAACAGTATTTTTATGAAAATGTTTAGAACCACCAATGATGTCAAGCTCAGATGGTTCCAGATACGTCTACTACACAGGATACTGCCAACTCAGAGATACTTGGCCATGTGCAATCTTGCTAACTCTTCTGTCTGCAGTTTTTGTATGCATGACACTGAAACGATTGAGCATCTCTTCTGGCACTGTCCTCAAGTTGTTCGTTTCTGGAATGACTTCCTCTCCATTCTTCTCACCAAATGTAATCACTTGGACCGGTTTACATTTAGAGAGGACCTGGTGCTCTTTGGTGCTGCGGAAAATGTAGTGACAGATAAGGCAATGGACTTTATGATATTGTCTGCCAAGTATTTCATTTATAAATGTAAACTTCAGGGCACCATACCAAACATACAGACTTTTATTCATCACTTGAGGTACAGACTTGGTATCGAGGAGGTTGCTGTTGCAACGTTGGGAAAAAGAATTGAGTTCGAGAAACTATGGTTTTTGTACCGACCTGTTTTCGCCTGAATTTCACTTGCAATGTGTAACTGGGGCCCGACCAAGCTGAAAAAGGGACATAAACGTGTTTATCTTGAATCAAAAGGGACATGGCTGTTATGGGCCTTGTTTTTTTTTTGTTTTTTTTTTTTCTTTCTTTCTTTTTCCTCTTCTTGATAATAGCTGTCTATACGTCATATGCAGTGTGTTGTACCATGTATATATATCAAACTGAATAATATGGTTATCTGGGAGTGTGCACACTTACACATTTTTTTCTCTCTCTCTCTCTCTCTTTCCTCTCCCTCTATCTTTCTCTGTCCCGCTCTCTCTTTCATTTTTTTTTCCCCCTTCTTTTATGGATGTATGTGATGGCCTTGCTTTTCGGGGGGGGGGGGGGGGGGGGGGGGGGGGGGGGGGGGGGGGAATTACCTTTTTGTAAATGTAAATTTCTTGTTTAAAAAGACTTATTTGCTGGTCAGTATTTCCTTTCTTTTGTTTGTTTGTTTGTTTTTTGTTTTGTTTTTTTGGTTGATTTAGTTGTCACTGGTCTACCTCAGTACACTTTTTTTTTCTTTTTCATTTTTTCCTTTTGTTTTCTTTCTTCTTTCAAATGGATTTTGTGTGTGTTTGTATGTATGAACCCTCAGGAAGCCAGCATCCAGCACCACACGCCAAGCCCTGACATGGAACCCACAAGGGAAAAGGAAGAGAGGCCGGCCTCGCAACAGCTGGAGGCGGGACACTGAGGCAGAGTTATATAAGCAGGGGACCAACTGGACTGGAGTGGCAAGATTAGCCCAGAACAGAGTGCGATGGCGAAGGGTTGTCGATGGCCTATGCTCCACGGGGAGCCAGGGGCCTAAGTTGTATGTATGAATGTAAATTTATGTATTCTCGTACTTGTTTATAGATATATGTAAAAATTGTCCACAAAAAAAGATAAAAAAAAAAAAAATTATTAAAGGAGCTAATAAGCTCACAGATCATTCTGAGCTGTTTTCCTGGTGTCTGTCATCCCACAACTTAGACACCTGGACAGTGACAGCGTCTGTAATGCTGGCACTGAATCAAAAGAAGCGTACTCGATGACTGACACGGCGACCACACTGAGCGCTCCAGTAGAATTTGAATGGTCGACCGCCTCGCGCGAAGTGTAAACAACATTGTAACGCATTACGAACTGCACCAATCATGGATAGAGTATTTCGAGCATACAGGCGCACTCACGAGCAAAACATAAGCTGGTTTAGCTAAGATGGTATTAGCCGGTTTAATACATTATGCAGTTCAGCGTTCACGCAACGTCGCATGAAAATGTGCATCTTCTCGGTTCACGTACAGATCACGGCGGGCTAAATCCTCTACACTCCGGTTATACGAAATTGAGGATGTCGCAGTCATCGGTCATGGGCGCTGACGTCACGGCGTGGCAGCCAACAGACAGAGATGACGTGTTGTGTGTCGGAGACAGGGTGTTGTGGCCTCGAGATGGTGGAAACGAGTACGGTACAGTTCGCTGGATCGGGGTGCTAGAGGGAGATACAAGCAATGAAATACACGCTGGAGTTGAGTTTGTGAGTACATCATTCATTTTTGTTAAAAATCGCAAAACTGATTCGTCTGATCACTAAGGAATGGCCACTTCAACCACTGACAGCCTTCACTGTTGTTTTGTAAAGTGAACGGCTTGCCATTCAGCGCGTTCACAATAAGTCTTTCCTTTAACCTTCCGGCTACGTCGCTAAAAAAAATTCTTAGTCCTACATCGTGTGAAACAACTTACCCATGGTTTTTACATAGGTAATTTTCGACTTATTCCTAGTCCTGCGTCGTGGGAAACAAATTACCCATGGTTTTTATATAGGCAGATTGTAGCTTATTCCTAGTCCTACATCGTGGGAAACAAATTACCCATGGTTTTTAGAAAGGTAAATTTCAACTTATTCCTAGTCCTACATCGTGGGAAACAAATTACCCATGGTTTTTATAATAGGCAATTCACAACTTATTCTTATTTATTGTTTAATTACTCTGCTAATTACAAGTTAAACAAAACAATTTTTGGCATGAACATAGTCAAACCATTTATTGACAAAGTCATGAAATTTCAAAGGTGTGACATAAATATTGACCGAGATACGTTCATTTTTAGCAATGTGTATGCAACTTTTTACCCATGACGTAGCCGGAAGGCTGAGGCAACTGCCTTCAAAAGCCTCTGCTGAGATGGAAAACTGCCACCTAAGCTGTTTGCCAGATAGAAGGACGTTTCATTTGGCCTTACGGCCGTTTTCGTAACTTTGTGGCTTCTAATATTAGAGAAATGCGATTTTCTTTGAGGCTACGGTCCATTCCTGAACAGTGACTAGACAAAGTTTCTAAAAATAGCCTCCAATCAGCGCCGTCAAGCTGGTCCTCAGTCCGAAACCAAATACATGTAACGTCGTCTGCTCAGTACGCGGTGTATATCTTCAACAACTTACACGCCGGCCAGAGGGGAGCTGGGTTGGCGTAGAGCGTTGGACTTTCAATGTTCGGGTCGTGAGTTCGAATCCCGGCTGGGGCCAAATATTTGCGCTGGCCTTTTTCTCGTTGCCACGTGTTTGATATCACCCTTATGTGGTGGAAAAGGACGTTAAACTCCCAAACACCCACCCAACCACACGCCTGCCCGAGTCACCACATGGTCTCAGATGCTATACTGTGACCCAAGTGACTGATTCTGGTGCAAGGATTAAGCGCCTTAATTTTGGTGAAAAGTTTTCCACAGGCTCTTGTATGCCTATCAGGGGGAGCCGGGGTGGTCGAATGGTAGAGCGTTGGACTTCTAATGCCCGGCTGGGGCCAAATATTTGTGCTGGCTTTTTCATCGTTGCCCCGTCTTTGATATCACCCTATGTGGTGGAAAAGGACGTTAAACCCCCAAACACCTACCCTCGAGGGAAGAGCGTCAACGCGGTGCAGCACAACCAAATGCATATCCTAGCCCGGTAGCCAAGAAAAACCGGTATCACATATCACAAGCTGGACCTCGGCTCGGACCCACGCTTCACGGAGTTCTTGTTTCGGACCAAAACGCGCGCGCGCGCGTGTGTGTGTGTGTGTGTGTGTGTGTGTGTGTGTGTGTGTGTGTGTGTGTGTGTGTGTGTGTGTGTGTGTGTGAAGTAAGTTGATATCCCCTACTTATTGTGAGCTGTATCATGAGGCTGTATGGTTTAATTCATTCCGGATTGTGTGGAGTATTTTTGTTTTGTGAAGGACAACCCGGTTGGAAAAGGGACAGGCAAGTTCCGAGACCAGCGACTGTTCCACACACAGTACGGACACGCGGCACTCGTTCCACTGATGGGTCTCGTCAAACTTGTATGTCATGGTCGGTGTCAGATTCTGCATGTGGCCGGAATAGTAATTTTAAGGAAACTGGGGTTTGTTGTGTTTCAGTAGAATATACGTGTTGTAAACTCCTTTTTTATGTCTGATTTCTAAATACACATCTCAAAAGGTTGGCTTGTACTTTGTACTTTAACCCTTTAATGACTGGGGGTGGGGGGGGGGTGGGGGGCGGTTCTAGCTGCATCTGCAGCTCTGACGCCACAAAATGTATTACTTTCCTGAAACAAAGAAACCATCACGTGATATTCCGCAACCAACAATCGACGTCGAAACCTTTTAATCAGAGTGGCACCAAAAAAAAAAAAAAACCCCGCCCATCCATTTTGCTTACCGCCCGTGAAAAATGGGACGGTGGGCACAAATAGGTTAAACTCGTTTCTTATTGTTAAATAACCGTTGCTTGTTCGCAGACTCGGAAAATCAGAAACCGACACAAACCACACAGCAGGATCAGCGTAAACCATGGGAGGTCCATCTGAACAAGATCAGGAAACTGACGTGTACCATTTGCATGGAGTTGTTCCGGTCACCACGATTTCTGCCATGTTTCCACACCTTCTGTCTGCAATGTTTGGAGCAGCTGGCCAAGCAGCCTCAACACAGAACCAAACAGAGTTTCCCTTGTCCTACCTGTCGAGAACTCGTCCCGGTACCTCTTCAAGGCCTGGATAGTCTGCAGGTAAAGTTGTCCTCCCGGTACCTCCTCAATACCTGGATAGTCTGCAGGTAAAGTTGTCGTCCCGGTACCTCCTCAAGGCCTGGATAGTCTGCAGGTAAAGTTGTCGTCCCGGTACCTCCTCAAGACCTGGATAGTCTGCAGGTAAAGTTGTCGACCCGGTACCTCCTCAAGGCCTGGATAGTCTGGAGGTAAAGTTGTCGTCCCGGTACCTCCTCAAGGCCTGGATTACAGGATAGTCTGCAGGTAAAGTTGTCGTCGCGGTACCTCCTCAAGGCCTGGATTACAGGATAGTCTGCAGGTAAAGTTGTCGTCCCGGTACCTCCTCAAGACCCGGATAGTCTGCAGGTAAAGTGCTCGTCCCGGTACTTCCAGGTAAAGGAACAATGATTCGCAAAGTCCACAGCATCGCAGGATCGCTTTTCCGTCAAGCTATTTCACAGATTCGGAAACTATCGTTCTCGTCAGTCGATGTTTTCAAACAGATGTTTATCCGTCGCGTCTCGATCACATTACTTTACCTTTGTTCTCATCTGACCACTCTGTATCTCTTATCGTTCATCACTGCACCGTTCAATCTCCGGCTGTATTTTAAAAAAAAAGAAAGAAAAAAAAGGACACAGACAGTACAATTTGAATTACAAGGTGAATTTTTACCTCGAAGATGATGTTGAAGATGCGCAGAAAGCTGAGGGAAATCAGGCTAATACAGGTACGATAAGGTGATGATGATGATGATGATGATGATGATGATGATGATTTATCAACGGTAATATTTTTGACAGAAATTCGCCAGTTTGCAAAATTGCCGTTGCTAAAGCTACAGAGATTATGAAAAAATGAAAAAAAAAAATCGAAACAGAAAATTATGCACTAATCTACAAGAAACAAAATCATAGAGAAAATAATCCATCAGTTCAGAGAGAGAGAGAGAGAGAGAGAGAGGGTGGGGGTGGGTGGGGGATGGGGTGGTTGTGGGGCGAGCATGACGCTCAAAGTCAAGTTATTATCTTTTCTCAGGTACACAAGGACTGGCATTGTCTCACCAGCTTCAGCAGGACAGCCAACAGCTGACTGACAAGTTGGCAGAACACAATGTCCTTCTGGCGGAATACCAGGAACAAAAACAGCGGCTCAGGCAACGAGTGCGTGAACTTGAAAAAGAGACTAAGCAGCAGAAGATCCTCTTGGACAACTGGAGGCAAGAGAATCAACAGCTTCAGCAGGAAGTTGGTCGGCTTCTGGAGGAGTCTGTGGATTACAGGCAAACCACACAGCGTCTGCAGCAGGAGGTGCATCAACTTCAGGCCGACAAGGAGAAGCGGGAGAGAGAACTGACCAGCAGCGCGCGGGAAACACAGCGACTTAAACAGAAAAACAGTCAACTTTCAGCAGAAAACAAACAACTAAAAATGCACCACGAACAAAGTGCCCCTCCGCTGCCTCTTCAGGACACCAGACAAAAACAAAGTTTTTCAGAAACGTGCAAAGCACGAATTAAGTATTATGAAAATAAGGTCCAACAACTTGAGTCTAAGAGAGACAACACGATCGAACAACTTGTGGCTAAGGAAAACGAGGTTATAGTTCTTTGCTGGGAAAATCTTCACCTACAACAGCGTCTAAGGGCCGTGCGACCCAGTACACTGGACAAACTGCTTTTAATTTTCTACATCAGTTTCATATGTATTGTACTGTTCACTGAACGCTATTTTTGAGGTGTCTGTGGAACTTTACCATTACTTTTGTGCAGTTTGAAATGGTTTATGCCGATTCTTGTCAATGCGAAGGGGAACTCCTTCCATCTTCCTATTGTGCCGACCATTTAAAAAAAAAAAAAAACACATTTGACTTTGATTTAGATCGACCTATACTGCTGTGGTGTTCTGCAAAATTATGTTATGACAGAACACAGAGGTTTAGACGTTCTGTAAATGTCCGTAAAGGTCCGAGTGGGTTGCTGATTTTTTTATGTATTTTACACAATTTCTTTGGGCTTTTTCTAATAGAAGAAGAGATGTGATGTGATGTATTTATCATTGTTATACAGAAAACCTGGACCACAACAATTTCCCAACAATGTTTGCTCCTCTTGGAGCATCGGAACGAGACTTCCTGATTCTCGCTAAATTTCAGAATCGCGGACGACAAAAATGCCCCCCCCCCCCAACACAAACAAACAACAACAACAACAACAACTACAACCAAAACCCCGAGTTTGTACATCGGTGCATGAAAAAAATTAAAAAAAAAGTTGCATGCACATTCCGGGTTTTGGGGAGTCTAGCATCCTTTTCCACTACGTATGCGGAGGAGCCGGGATGGCCGAATGGTAGAGCGTTGGACTCTCAATGCTTGGGTCGTGAGTTCGAATCCTGGCTGTGGCCAAATATTTGTGCTGGCCTTTTTCTCGTTGCCCCGTCTTTGATATCGCCCTCTGCGTGTGTGTGTGTGTGTGTGTGTGTGTGTGTGTGTGTGTGTGTGTGTGTGTGTGTGTGTGTGTGTGTGTGTGTGTGTGTGTGTGTGTGCGTGTGTGTGTGTGTGTGTGTGTGTACGTGAATAGGACGTTAAACTCCTAAACACCCACCCACTACGTATGCATGCACCTTGCACCAGCGGACAGCTTTTTTTTTTTTTTTTTTGCTGTCATCATCAATCAATCAATAAATAAATGAATAATAATAATACTTTATTGTCCATGCAATGTTACGTGTAAAATGGAGATTCGTCTTTGGTCGAATGCTTTCTTGATGATCCACAGTACGAAGTAAGCAAAAAGAATAAGAGTAAAAAGAAAAGTGTTCACTGTGGGCGCTGATGATTTACTCATTAGTAACGCTTATGCGACGAGCGCAAGATTTTCTGCCCGCTTTTTGTTGTATGACTGCGTGTATATCAATAGTTTCTTTCCTCTGATGGAGCCAGCAATAATTTCTTTCAGGAAAAAAAAAATTGAGATATGTTGACGAGAGAGATTGAAGTGTTTCGAGAGCCCTTCACACACCCTCCCGCCAGAATCGAAAGTGAGGCTATTGATGACTCAGTTTTGTGGACGTGACGTCATTTTTGTATAGTAGGGGGCTTGTGTCTCGCACTCTTTCGAGTGACGAAGCTGACATTGCTGACGTCACAACTCTCGACGTCATTCTGCACAACACAAGTTCACCAAAATGTTCTGAAGTTCTAAAACAGTATCGTTATCTGCAAATCTTGAAATGACTTTCCCTTGGAAGCAGACTAGAGTGTTTTTTTCAAAACAAACTGTTTGGGTGCAGACACCACGAACGTGTTGGTGTGATTCGCGTCTCTACGAACGCGCAGCCAATCCTCGAACAGTTGGTATGGAGCTGAGAAACACTGCAAGGTAACATAAACATTGAAATTTACAGGTTGCTCTGTAATTGTATTATTCTGTGTGATTACAAGTGTATCATCTGGCTTCTTGTAACCGACGAAATGCGTGAAGTTCTTCACCAAAAATCCTTTGAGTTCCTAGCGCAAATCGCGTCGCTCGTGTTGTTTTCCTCGTCCATAGAAACTGGCCGTCACCATCGAAACGCACTCACGCATGGCCTAGCGACAGAAGAAGATAAAAGCCAGGGGTCAGGCGCCGGCCCCATCCATTCCACTGACTTTCCAGAGGCCTGCAGGCAGGAGGCAGCGAAATGACGCGGGGAGGACGAGGTCCCCACGTCACTGTGGACCAGGTGGCCAACGCCATCACCCACCTGGGTGAGCGCGGAGGGTCCAGCCTGGCCGCCATTCGCAACGTTCTCAAGCAGGAGTACAGTGGCGCCTCAGACATAACTCAGGGCCAGCTCAAGCGGCTGCTGGTTCGGGGCGTGCAGCAAGGCAAGCTGAGGGTCGCGGCCAGCGCCAGCGGAGGTCGCTTCGTCCTCAAGAACCTCACGCAATCGTCAGCCGTCGGTCGCCAGGCCCGCAAAAGCGCCAGCCATGCGTCGGGAGGAGGTGCGCGCGCTGGTCCCGGTTACGGACGTCGTCGTCGCTACCGCCGCAGCCGTCGCCGTCGTCGACGACGGAGGCGAAGGCGAAGGAGGCGAAGGCGAGGCCGACGACGAA
>JACVVK020000229.1:825000-955000 GCA_018292915.2 Batillaria attramentaria
TGAACCTTAAAATACACACTTGTAGATGTTTATGCATGTGAACAAAGAAAACACACACACACACACAGACACACACACACACACAGAGGTAACAAAAGAAATACTTAGCGACACTGGTTTCTTCATTGATAAGTAATTTATTGCTTCATACAAACATACATGGTTTATACTGTACAAATGTATCTGGATGGATAAATTACATGACTCACATTATCTTCCTAGCCCTTCCTCAGAATCACAAGGACAACCTTGAATTCCGACCGTCCCTTCCAAATGAAGTGATCAGTTCAAATCATCGTGTGTTAAAACCAAGAGCACACTTTCTGAAGAATAAACATTATACTGACAGACAACCTTTTTTCCAAGTGCAAATGCAGCTTCTTTTTTTTTACATTCAGTTCTGAAAACTGATTTCCTAAGTGTTCTGCTTAGGCACAACACAACAGGTTTGTATGACCCACTCGGTACAAAACGTTGCGGTGACAACAGAACTATTCACACAACTGGCTGCCTCAAATTGCTGGATATACCTCCCAACACACATCTTCAGTAACTGGCTTTAACGCGTTTCAATTTTGTAAGTTTCCATTTCATTCACACAAAACTTGTATGGTCACTGCTCAGTACATGTACACTATAGTGAATACATCAACAGTCATTATTACGACTGATGGCTAAATACAAATGGGCCGTCATTTTACACACACATTCTCTCAGGTTGAACAGAATCTATATAGAGTTCTGGGTGGTTATACCCATCACAACGCAACGTAACACATTGCATGGTGCACAATATTACACACACATTCTCTCAGGTTGAACAGAATCTATATAGAGTTGTGGGTGGTTATACCCATCACAACGCAACGTAACACATTGCATGGTGCACAATATTACACACACAATGGGCTGTAAATGTTTCTTTTGCAGGTGAAAAAATATGAATTCCACGTTTCTTTGACACATAGTGTAGTAGAAGTGATGTCTTTAGAAAACAATGTTCTATTCTGTCACAACAACCAACATACTGGTTTTCCTACAGAAGCAAGTTAATGTGAATACAGTGTCCATGCTCTTGTACAGACAAAGTCAGGACTTTCCTACACCAGGAGAAACACAAGTTACATGCCATTTCTAGCATTCATTGGCAAAAACTGCCTGATACACTCTACACTACTCATTTCCAAACAGCTCGCCACAAGAAAACGAGAAAAATAATTGAAGACAAAGAGTTACCTGAAACAGGCAATATCTGTTTCCCAAGAAGTGAATATTCAATTCACATTTTTTTCCAAATAGTCTAAAAATCACACCACTAACTTCTTGTGTAATTTGCTGGTACTCAACCATAATGTAAGGTTTTCATACAAAGCAGCTGAATTCTATTTCTTGAATTTCTGTGCACAGCAACACCAAGATCAATCCACTGTGTCTGTTCCAAAACGTATTTCTCTCCATCTATGCTCATGTTCATCATCTGAGCATTTCCATGAATGGACAATGATTTCACATAAAATCTGAGGTATCAAACTGTAAAATAATATCAAGATAGGAAAATTATGGCCACTATTAATATCGAGATAGAAAGAGGGCAACGTGTCTGCCACACAATTACTGATGGCATTTGATTTATTTCAAACGTGCCTTACTGGTGTGCTCTGTCACTGCACAGTTGGGGAAAAAAAAACCAAACAGAACAAGCTGTAAAAGAGCGGCGATACACAACCTCTTGCAAACAGAGAAAGCTCTGGTGCTGATTAAAGCAGCTAGCAGTAGACAGTACATGTACCAAGTACAGCTATACGGCACCGTAAGTGCACTCCTGCGTCCATTTCAGTTGTCCTTGTTTCACGCGTACAGACAGAATACAAAAGATGTGTAAAGAGTCCACAGAAGTAACCAGCTGCTGGTGTAAATCACGGACACAGTAAAGCGGCAGTGTGGAATACCCTCCTCCGCTGACAGTCAGTCACGCACTGTCAGTCTCACGAAAAGGCTGCTGGTGCACACAACATGTAGGCTGAAGAGTTGATGGTTTCCCGCTGGACGCAAGGTTAGACGAAAAAGGCACCGAGCTGCTCACACAACCATGAGGAGAATCACACTATATTCTTGGCTACAGTCGACTACGAGCTAAATCCAAGTAAAACGAGAACTGGTTTGTTACACTGAAGGTTGAAGTCCTCGAAGCTTTGGTCTCCTTGCTAATTCTACACAGACACTCTACATCAGGGTCACAAGTACACGAAACAGTAGCTGCTGAGTTTGGAACTGGTCATAATGGCCACTCCCTGTCTTGTCTCGAGGGTGTACATGAAATACTGTGATGGAAACGAATCTGGACACAGAATGTCCCCAAATGATGCCGAAGTGAATGACGGATGAAAGTGGCAATGTGATGCGTGATGTTGGAAGTTGCCACTGAAATGAGTGGTGGTCGGGTCAATGTCAGCGTTTCTCTTCCTCGCCCGCTCCTCCGTCCTCATCGGTCATCACGGTGACAAGCGAACCGACGGCTTGTCCCACCTCACCGGCCATGTGGAACAGTTCCCCGACATTCCCTGAAAGATCAAGCCATCAATATGAACAGAAGACGACCGCCAGTGATGCAGAAATAGAAAAACCAATGCACAATTAACTCTTCACAGCCCAAGCCCCACCACCACCTGCCCACTATATCATGAGACTTGTGAAAAAGAACAAGCCACTGCATACCAGTAGGAGCCACTTCAAGCCACTATTACGCAAAGCGTGGGCCTCCCCGCTAGGCCCGAGACCGCGGCAGATTGCTTAACAGTGGCTTGAAGTGGCTCCTATTGATCTCAACATTTTAAGTAAAACTGCAAGAGTTAATAACATTTTTGCATCGGCTTTCACGAGTTATGTGCAGCAGGCATATGATGCAACTGTTCCAAAACATAAGTTGCAACGTTTGTGAAGTCTGGTAATATTTGAATATGCATGTTTAGGGTAGACTGCCAGTAAACTTGTAATTTCATATCGGGCACATGCTAGCTGGTCAACAGTGCACTGACTGTGTTATCAAACCACTGCCGAACGTGGTAACTGCTGCTGTCTTCCGGCAAGTTAATGCTATTCATGTGCTAGTCTGCACAAATCATACGCACATTAATCAATGCACAAATCATACGCGCAATAATCAAACAAGTCTGGCAAAGATAGTTCTTGTGAGCTATGTTTGCTGGGAGGGTGTCATACCTCTCGACTTGTCGGCAGCAACGTGACGTGGACTACTGCCGTTAATGACCGTTGTGTCCACATCATCAGCACCTGTTGCTCCTGGAAGAAAAAATAAAAATAAAAAAGGCTGTCAGTTAAGACTGCTCACAAACACTGTCAAAAAAAAAAACCAAAGAAAAACCCAACCCAGTGGAAATGCAAAATTCTGTGAGGAGGGAACAAAAAAAAAAGGCTTTGGGCTGACCCTAGTTCTTCTGAACACCTATAACAATATTCAATTAAAATGTACCTTAAACCAAACAAAAACACAAAAACAAACAAACAACGCAGCAAAACAACCACAATTACCAAAAAAAGAAATCTTAAGCCATGAAAACACTTCACAAAACACAACCCTAAGCTGATAAGCTGGACTACCTGAAGAATGACCGTTGATGTGTGGTGTCGACTCTGTTGTAGGTGTGAAACGATATCGGGCGGGACCTCCTGGCAGGGAACTCTGGGAAGAGGAGGGTGTGGTGGTCATGGGCGTGCTGCGCGAAGACGAGTTGATGGACGCGAAACTTCTGTCTCCCTGAGGCTGTGGGTAGGAAGAACAGGTTAATGTTTAAGTGTGTAATATAAAGCTGTTCACAATTATGAAAACATTAACAGTGGAACCTTCATCTGTAGACAACACCTCCAATATAAGATACAAGGTTTAATACTTCACATACTACTTGAAGGCTCTACAGACGACCACATGCTGTTACATTCTGATGAAGAAGATGGCTGGTGGTTCTTGATGGAGTGTGTGTGTGTGTGTGTGTGTGTGTGTGTGTGTGTGTGTGTGTGTGTGAGAGTGAGTGAGTGAGTGAGTGAGTGAGTGAGTGAGTGAGTGAGTGAGTGAGTGAGTGAGTGAGTGTGTGTGTGTGTGTGTGTGTGTGTGTGTGTGTGAGTGTGTGTGTGTGTGCATGCTGTGCGTGCGTGTGTGTGCGTACCTGGTCCAGTAGCTGTCGAAGTCTGGCAAGCTGAGCCTCCAGCTGCTGGTTATGATCCTCCAGGATACGCATGCGTGCCTCCAGCCGTCCCTTGTGCTGCCGTAACAACTTGGCCTCCGCCAGCATCTCATCATCACGTATGCCACCACTCATGTTCAAGCCATCTTCTGACAACGCGGCACTGCTCTCTCGCGACTCTCGTGCTTGTCGCAGTCGGTTGTACTCCTCTTGCAAGGTTCTGTTCATGAAACAGAAGAAAATTGTGTACAAAATTGCAATAAAGACACGTATTTGTTGCTTGCTTTATGTAGGTGTGTAAAAGGAGTGGTTTAATTACTTGTGCTGCAGTCAGTAACAAGCCAACATGCAGACACACAAACATTTCTTAGTCATGTTGAGGATGTGCTCTTGTTTGCTAAATGTCTTTGATGAGAGATAGATGGAAGTGACAAGAGTTGTGAAGTCCTAATGGTAAGGTATGTGTGGTATGGTAGACCTCCTCAGCGCACACAGCCATCTCTTCTGAAATGCTCATGGCACCGCAGGGCTGGAGGATGCAGTGGTGAAAGCCTGCTGCTGTTAAGCGCTACTTTCTGTGCAAACCTTCACCCTGCTATTCATTCTGGTGCATGCAACAGTACTTCTGTTTTCCACACCACCGGCCACAGCCTACTCTTCTTCGAAAGATGGACGTGGGTTTTACAGCATGCACACTTGAATCTGCGTGTGTGTACACGAGGGTGGGACAGGCACCGTAAACAAGTCTGCACGTGATTTTGACTCAATTTGGAAAAGAAAAATCCATCCACATTCCTGCCTACCAGGAATCTGAACCGAGCGGTCCAGGTTCCAAAGTCAGATACCTTAACCACTAGACCAAAACTGGTCATGTGACTGCATGTGGCTGGAATAAGGAATAAGGAATAAGGAACAAAGCCATTACTTACCTGTTTTCCTGTTCCAGTTCCTTGATGGTGGCCTCTAGTTCCTGTTGCTGCTCCGCGTCTACCGCCATCATGATCTGCATGGGACTCTTTAGCTGGGAAGACAAACACACACACCAACATCCACATCAGCATGCCGCGATCATTATTTCGGACCATCCTCCACAAGACTCAGGTTCAAATTCCTGCTCAGAGTGGGTGTGCTATGGACCCAGTATAGAGGCTGTTGCAACACAGCTGAGACCCACCCACTTCACACGTGTGACTTTGGGCTGCTTCCCAGTCATGACATCTCATGACGCAAGTGCTGGTGCTGTAGTTCCCGGGCCTGGTTTATGCCAGGATATTTGTGACAGAAAGCGCGGAATGCAGCCCCAGCAGACAGTGCAGAACCTTATGGACCCCCGCAACATCGTCAAATCCTCATCATGAGGCATAATAACTACTGCTCCAGCTTCCCAACCCTACGTGGATTTCATCCAACCATTACTGTACATCTCAACATGCAGCTACCAAAATGTATGAAAATAGAAAAAAACAAAATAGAGATACTGGATGCCGCAAAGGGGAGAGAGAAATGTTTCTGTACAATCCCAGTACAGGAGAGAAAAGAAAGAAAGAAAGAAAAGAATTGATTGGAAAGGAGGGGTTGGGTGGGGAGACTAAAAGAACATACAACCACTGTATTATTTCCCCTGCAGCAACCTACCATAAAAGTTGGGACAAACACACACACACACACATGATCAGAAACTGACAATCAATCTAAACTCACTGCTTGTGCAGATGGGTCTCCATTGAGGCTTGAGCAATACTGGGCTATCAGATGGTGCTCATCTTCTCTGTAGACAGCAACAGAAACAAACAGTAATTATATCACAATATTACACAACTAGGAACATCAGTACACAAAAAAGCAAGAAACTACTTTGACAGTTTCTTAAAATGTAAAAAAAAATAAGCAAGTACAGTTCCATGCATTTAAACTACAAATCACAGTTTTAATAATTACGGAGCATCCACGTTTCATGAAACTGAACAAATTTTACTTATTTATTTATGTTTTGCTACAGAAGTGATCCTTTCAAAATGATCAGCTGTTATGGGTGTGCGATGTGTAACGTATGAACTTACGAGTCTGGTGATGAGCAGTTTTGTCGCTGTTCTACTTCAGCTAACCTGCAGAAACAAGATCAGAGCCACTCATTCTCAGTGATGAACCTCAATGTTTACATAAATTACATAACACAGAGGGTGAGGGAGCCGGAGTATCCAGAGAGAATCCCCAATGGCCGGCTGGAATGAACAGTGCCACATACAAAACAGAAAATTTGGTGGCCCCTCCCCCCCAAGTGGGACTCAAACCTGACCTTTTGCATCAGTGACAAAGTCAGGAAAATCACGATCAGGACAGTCACCATCAGGATAGCTGTCCTATACTTTTACGATCAGCCAAGACATTTGTCTTACGACAGTTCTCACGGATATGAAGCTCTCCCTACAGCAAAGCAAGTTGCTGCGGGAAAAAATCCAAAACTGGTGAAAAGAAATGACATACCTAGATGCATACAGCTCCAGCCTTGAGTGCATGTCTTGTGAAATGCTGTGTTGAGGAGAAGGGGCTGGGCTGTAACAGACAGAAATACATCATTATTACTTTTCTGCAACTAACAGTATGAACTGTACTTGTACAATATTATATACACAGCTCAAGACAGGCCACTGTGGCAAAATCTGGTGCTGGCCTTAGGTGCCAGAAAGCACGGACTGCGTAAGGAACATACAATCTTTTCACAGACAGTAGTGTCAATGATAAAAGGGCGAAATCTTACTGTGGAGTGCGGAGCTCCATATTGTTTGGAGTAGACTGTGACAAATGCATGGCGCAAGTACTCCAACCTTAATTAATCAGCACAACCAGTGGCGACACGTATCAACTGAATTCGCAGTTTCTGGTCTACCCTAATTCACGGAATGCGTCAGATCGCCTGAACAGGCAACACCGCTGTCCTTTCAAAGTGGCGGGGGGACAGTCGATGCTGGTTCCCGATCGGCCCCTCAAACTCCCCACTGTTCGTCTGTCTCATGGGACATCTCCATTTCAAATCAATGGCTCGGCACTAATCGTGGCAGAGTGAGATGTCTGGAGACGTTTAACAGCAGCGCGTCCATATCCCAACATGCACCAAGCGCTTTGCATACGAGCTGCGTATTGTATTACAATCCTCTCACGTGCAAACAGCCTCTTTTCTTTTGGAATTTGGATACAGAGCTGCCGCTGTGTAAAGCTGATGTGAACTGAAGAACACTACAGACCCTTGGTCAAGTAGATTTCATGTGCAGATATAAGAAAAAACAAACAAAACAATCTCCAATGTGACACCCCCCAAAAACAACAACAAACAAACAAACAAAAACCCAAAACACAAAAAACAAACCAAACAAAAAAACAAAACAAAGAAGAAACAAAAAAAACAAAAAAACAAAAAAAATCACCAATCTCAACACACAATTTCACTTCACACCCCGTTACAATTTTGTAATTTCTACATCTGGGCACTTGTGGTTTTAGACGGTAAAAAGCAGTCATCTGATCTTGTGCTTCACATGTACTTTTTCTAGCCAGTATACACACCAGTAACACACCCGTGCAATTATTCTTGACGACTCAGAAAATTGCAAAAACTCAACGACCAGTGAAGTTACACACATATCCACATGCGTCTCAGAAAGCAAACTCAGGCGTGCCCAAGAACTTTGGGTAAACCACCTTTAAAACGTTCCACTACGAAGGAACTAAGCTGCACCAAAGCTCTATACTGGGGTTGACAGCTGCTTGGCCCCCCACCCCACCCCCCCTCCCTCCTCAATCTGTATTACTCTCACTAGACCCTCCACAGCCAGACAAAATGCTCGGGTATAAAATAATCAGAGGGAAAAAAACACCCACCTCTCCCCGAGTCTGGCTTCCAGCACATATTACAAATCAATGCTAAGGCAAACACACACTGCCATTATCCCTTGGGCCGGGAAACGGATTCTAATCAAATGGTTCATAGAGAACTGGGGCTACCAGCAGCTGCCAACAATCAATGTGTTCTAGCTAATGACACAATAAATCTCAGCCATTTCTATTTCATGTCAAGCGCCCGGCCATAGAAATCCACAGCACGGCAAAATGTTGTATTTTGCCAACAGTAACGCTGATCAGTCTCTTCCTGATTTCCCAATATCACTGAGTGATAAAATGGCATAAAACCTGTATAAAAATTAAATCTGAGAAAAGGGGCCGAGTGAGTGCATCTGATGATGCAGGCTGCAAATGGACAATTTGAATGACATACTACTAACATACAATCAGCAAGTGTCATTAACATCTGTATCTTTATCCAAACATTCAGATTATTTTAATCAAAGACTCAAAGTCTCAATGGTTCATCCAACCAAGCGACATGACAGAAATGAAAACATCATTTACACACAAGTCCAGAATTTACACTTCCGTTTCAGTTTAGCAGTTCTATGTCCATGCCAGCTTTCTCATCATCAGGCTTACGCTTACGCTGTATTTCCACAACAAGAATCTTGCAGGAGTTCCACACCTATTTCCATTTCACTTCTTTCCTTACAAACCTGTGCACCATTCTAACGCAGACATGACAACGCTTGTACGTAAACTGACCAGCCCCTCACGGCAGATGGTACAGCTAGACTACAGTCGTGCCAAACGTATCCTATGTTAGGTTTGATTGTAAGATGGAGTCTGTGACCCAGTCCTGACTGTGTGCAGCGTGCAGTGTTGTTTGTAACACATCGTCTGTGGTGCAGCTGATGCAGGGTGGCACGCAGATGGATCAATATCATGTGCCAGTCGCAACAAAGCAGGCAGCAGAAACATGCTGACAATTCCACCTCATGTAAACAACAATACTGAAATTCACGCAGCCTGAAAATAAATCGGCTTCAACATGAAGAAGATTTTAATAGAAGTTTCCACTACCGCTGTTTCTATCAAGTATCATCTGCATCAACATCATCAACACATTAAATCAAAACTGCATCCTCTCTTATCTCTATTTGTAAAGAAATCAAGCTATATGATTTTTAGCACAAACATACAAACACCATAAAGAAATACATAAAAACGGTCTCTGTGTGGCACCCAATCAGCTGCATACACGAAATGTGTGAGACAATTTCCAGCCAACTCGGCATCTACCTGTCAAACTTTGTACGGTACATACTTGACGGAACAGCTGAAGGGAGCAACCAAGTCCCTGTGACAATGAATCATGGTGCAAAGTGGCTGACAAACCGTACTGACGTGTACTCCACAAACTTCAAACCCACAAGAAGGCAAAGAACAGCCTTTCCGTCCCCGCCAGCAGTCCACACTCCAAACAAAGCATCGACCAAACGTGCCGCCGCCAGGCCCCATCTAATTGATCCGCCTGCCAGCCAATGGCTTTAGTTTTCCATGTCAAACAAAACCTAGCATCATCACTTCCTTCATCTTTTAATGATGCTGGCTGGCTCTCATCCGCACACACACACTCTTCTGCTGATTTGTGGGCGACGGCGTTCATCAACTCCATCCCCACCTCTTGGAAAAAAAAAAAAAAAAAAAGGAGGAGCAAAGCCAATTTCTTCTTCGACTTGATGGATAAGCTGGAAAAAGGATCTTGATGTTAACCGAAATGGTTTCACGAACCACTTACAAACAAGATCTTCCAGCAATGTTGGGTTGATCTTTCTTTGTCCTCCCGTTGTGATGCACATCTGCGAACTTTGACCACACAAAGACTGAAGATGAAGCATAGAATGTACCGAGATACACTCCAGCTGTATCAGCTTGACAGTCAACAGTGTTGGAACCCGCTTCTCTCATTCACCATCCTACTATGCGGAGAATCATGAGCCATTTCGCACAACTGAAGAGTGATGTTGTTAAGGTACAATGCCAGCATGATCTCGTCCACTTTTTCCCCCACCTCTCTGTCCTGCAGGCGCCTGTACATAAAACTCGCTGTCCTCCCAGCTCTACATCCATTATTGATCGTCGCCATGGGTAACCAGACTCCTGCCACAGACCTGCTCGCCAATACGTGTAAATGAAATTTAACGCAAACACGGAACCGTGGTGCAGACTGGGTCACAAATGTTGTTAGACAATTTTCTACGGTTACCACTTTGCTGCCTTCCTTCCTTCCTCGTGAAATCAGGGGAACAGTGCTGGGGCGTACGTATTCTACGAGGATCGATGATCACTCCTGTCTGAGTTCACACCTCTGAACTTTGCTCATTTCACAGACAGAACTCAACATACAATAAACATTGCACACAGGATTCACAATAATATTCTTTGCCACTTTAAACCCCTTCCTCACAGTCTCCTCTGCCACCTCCTATCCCTTTCTGCACAGTCTTCTCCTTCTGCAAAGTCTTCGCTGCCACTTTACATCCCCTTCTGCAGTCTTCCTCTTCTGCAATGTCTTCACTGCCACTTTACATCCCCTTCTGCAGTCTTCCCTGCCACTTTACATCCCCTTCTGCAGTCTTCCCCTTCTGCACTGTCTTCTCTGCCACTTTACATCCCATTCTGCAGATAGGCTTCTTAACCACTTTACAATCTCTTCTGCACATAAAATCCTTTGCCCTTCTGCACAGTCTTCTTTGCTACTTTATAACCCCTTCTGCACAGTCTTATTGGCCACTTTGTAACCCCTTCTGCACAGTCTTATTGGCCACTTTATAACACCTTCTGCACTGTCTTATTGGCCACTTTGTAACCCCTTCTGCACAGTCTTATTGGCCACTTTGTAACCCCTTCTGCACAGTCTTATTGGCCACTTTATAACCCCTTCTGCACAGTCTTATTGGCCACTTTGTAACCCCTTCTGCACAGTCTTATTGGCCACTTTATAACACCTTCTGCACTGTCTTATTGGCCACTTTGTAACCCCTTCTGCAGTCTTATTGGCCACTTTGTAACCCCTTCTGCACAGTCTTACTGGCCACTTTGTAACCCCTTCTGCACATCTTACTGGCCACTTTGTAACCCCTTCTGCACAGTCTTACTGGCCACTTTGCAACCCCTTCTGCTCCGTCTTCTTTGCCATGTACTTCAGCACCCTTCTGCAGTCTTCTTTGCCATTTTACAATCCCTTTTGCAAAGTTTTCTTTGCCATGACCACTTTTGTGAAAACAATCCTCTGCCATTTTACAAGCCCTTCTGTCAACTCACCTCTCTAAGCTGTCCCCTTCTAGCACCGTTTGGACAGGCAGATATCCCAACCGCGGATGTTTCTTGAAATGCCTTTTGGACTTGAACTTGTTTCTGAACACTTTGGAGAAGTCACGGACATCTTCTCCTGATGTTGTCTGTAGAGAACACAATTTTTTTTTTTTTAGATAGGTATCAGTGAATTTTATAAGAGGTATGAAGATACATGAGACATATCTTGGAAAGAATAAAAAAGAATCACACACACACACTCAGTCATACGTATCCCAATACATGCACCAGCATATGCACACGCACACACTCACATACACAGAGAATACATACCGTTGTGCAGTATTCTTGCATGGGATGGCTGAGCTTATGACCCTTGACGATTCGCCCGGAAAAGAAGCAGTTTTGGCACATATCAAAATTGAAACACTTGAGGCATCGATACCTGCAGGAAGAAAATAAAAATACAATTGAAAAATGCTGCCATCTGAAAAAGGAAATCATGCTGCATGTATGTGCAATCGCAAATGGCAGGGTTGAAAAAGACAAAGTAAAATAAATTGACTCTGCATACAAAGGCATACAATTGTGACGATTATGCGCTCTGTGTGTGTGTGTGTGTGTGTGTGTGTGTGTGTGTGTGTGTGTGTGTGTGTGTGTGTGTGTGTGTGTGTGTGTGTGAGTGAGTGAGTGAGTGAGTGAGTGAGTGAGTGAGTGAGTGAGTGAGTGAGTGAGTGAGTGAGTGAGTGAGTGAGTGAGTGAGTGAGTGAGTGAGTGAGTGAGTGAGTGAGTGAGAGAGAGAGAGAGAGAGAGAGAGAGAGAGAGAGAGAGATAGAGAGAGAGAGTGAGTGTGTGTGTGTGTGTGTGTGTGTGTGTGTGTGTGTGTGTGTGTGTGTGTGTGTGTGTGTTTGTGTAGAATTTTAATGTAGTGTACTGTCGCTGTTACGTTTTGAGCAGACATTTAACTTCCCCATGAGGGATGCATGAAATATTCTTATCCTATCTTACTCTGAGACAAACTTATAGTACAATCATAAGACATACACATATTCAAAATAAATATTGCTGCATCTGTCAATGCCTAAAGCACTAGTTGTCACTACCCACCTGAAGCCAACAATGGGAAATTCCTTGCACACGTTACACTTGGCCTGGTGTTTGGCAGTTTCGGCTGCTGCCAGCCGGTGTAACACTGGCAGCCACACCGTGGACTGTGGCTCGAGCTTCAACCAGTCCAGGAAGTTGACCACTTGGATCTCAGGACGACCTTTGGCCTGAAACAACACGATCGTATTGGCACTGAATTACTAATGTGCACATTCTTAAACACAAAATGGCAGTCATATGGGCACATCAATTACTGGTTTGTGGAGTCATAAATTACAGTGTTCAGACCGGCCCCCGTAGTGTAGTGGTTAGGACTTCGGACCATGGACCGGGAGACCCGGGTTCGAATCCCAGCCGAGACAAGCGGGATTTTTCCTACCTAGGTCGGCTCCTACCCAGAGCGGGTGTGCTATGGGCCCAATGGGGAGGCTGTTGCCACACAGCCGAGCTTCACCCACTTCACGGGTGCGACTTTGGGGGTGCTTCCCTTGCTATGACACGTCTTATGATGTGGATGATTACACGGCCGGCACCGCAGGTGCCGTAGTTCCCGGGCCTGGTAAACGCCGGGATATTTATGACAGGAAGCGTGGAATGCGGCCCTGTCCCGCAGTCCCAAACCACATGGACCTCCATAGTATCATCTTACCATCATCCTCATCTCCATCATCATGCATAATTTAAAAAAAATTGCCCCAGCCTTCGAGCCCTCCGTGGATTCCACCCATGACCTGGGAGGAACACCACTGGAGCTGGCAAAAAGAGTTGGGGCAGCAAAAAAAAAAAAAAAAAAAAAATTACAGTGTTCAGAGGTTGACCAACATGCACATGATATGAACTATGAAAGGGTATTTATCATATGCGGAATTCCATCTGCATTTCTCCAACACTGGACATCAAATCAATTCCTCCATGCAAAATGTCTTTGCTAAGAAAAATAGCATATAGACTGGTGCACTCAGACAGAAGGAGAGATAAAAAAGTGTTGGACTGTCAACAATAGGGTCGTGTGTTCGAATCCCAGCATTGCCTATACACACCTAAATGGCGGCTTCAGCAACTGTCAGTATTTGCCTTCTCTACAACGCTCAGATGACAAAAAAATCCAGGTCTGTTGAACACAGCATGTAGACAAAGTGTTCTTCTTTGCAAAAGAGCTGCTAAAGAACTGTTACTCTTGCCTGATTCTCGCATACACCGAAAAAACAAAATAAGGGTAAGAGACGTGGGATACTCATGCACGGTGAGCTAAAACCCAACCAAACATTCAACCCCCCACAAAAACCAACATATTTCCACATGAAGACCTGATGTCGTATCATTCCATTCTGTACTAACCTTCTCAAAACAGCTGCGTACGCTGGGTTCGATGTTGCTGCCACCGAAGGACGCCACTTCTCCCAGCTGCAGGGGGATCTGGATGCAATCATGTAACAACAACCCCAGCTTGCGCTGATCTGCGAACCCGTTTGTGTCCGCGATCAGTCGGAACAGGACTGCAGACAAAAATTCAAACACTTTCTGTAAATACGATCCCAAAAACTTTGTATACATGTCACAGAAATTATGGTCAAAGCACTGCTTGACTTCAGCTGATGTACATACGAGGAAATGTTTTTGTAATACAAAATCACAATCACACCACATGCAAGGCCCAGGCCTCAAGTGGTTTCTATGATGCTCTTCAGAGGATGGTGAACAGACTTATCTTACATAGGATCATACATAGACAACTTGGCGCCAAAGAGAAATAATGTGTGTGTGTGTCACAGTGTGTGTGTGTGTGTGTGTGTGTGTGTGTGTGTGTGTGTGTGTGTGCATGTGCGCGCGTGTCTTTGTGTGTGTGCGTGTGTGTCTTTGTGTGTGTGTGCGCTGAAAATGATATACCTTGGTTTCAAAATGACCATGTGACGAATCTGAAGTGTGACTGAATGACTTACATCTGTATTTGTCTTCAAGCTGGCCAGAACAGAGTAGGACCGTCCCCACTTTGAATGATAACGCCCGTATTTTTCCACTTCGAACTCTGAAACATGCATGAAACAGTAGATAACGTCTGGTATGATCACAGACTCATATCAAAAGCAGAAAGCTATCAATCGGGCCGTTACAAACACAATGCACAAATCTCTGTCCACTGTAACTTATGTGCTAATGTTTCAACATGCTGATGTGCTTCATGGAAATTACTTCAATTTGTTTGAGTTGCAATAAGATTTTCTGTACAGAATCTTAACACATCACTAATGCTGAGTCACCCAAAGGAAGCAAAACTTTAAAAACATAAGTAGTTTGGCGGCTCTGCACCATGGCAACACACCTCCTCCAGGGGAAGCAACCCAAATTTCCTGAAAGGGACAATAAAGTATTTTTTAAAAAAACAAAAAAACAAAAAAACTTACGTGTCATAGACATTGAGGACCCAGTTAAGGACGAGGTCGACGCACAGCGGGACGTTGATGGGGATGTTCTGTGTGCTGCGATGCGCAGCCACATGTTCATACATTGATGACAAGCAGGCGATCATCTCCGTCACGTCCAGCAGCTTGTCGTTCTGACCACGAAGACCGTGTCGCTCAAACGCCTCACTCGCCACACTCAGCTCCACCAGATGCACTATGGGATAGGTAAGAACAGTTACATTAAAAGCTTGAGGATGGTGTGTTGACTGTACGTTGTATCATGCATGCCATATACTTACACCAAATTTCCTATGGACCCCCGAGTCTCCTCAAGAAATTGCTAAATTCAGCTGAGTTACCTAATTATCGTTCCACACAGAGTGAATGGATGTGACAATTTTATATTGAAAGTCGTAGAAAACTCAAACACTTACATCCCAATTTCTTCTGTAACATTCGCAGCTTCATGCCCGTTCTGTAAGCTGCAAACCGGATGTCATTCAGGGCCGCTGTGGAATCAAATCACAAACATTTTGCATGTTTATTTCAGTGCATACAAAATAAGCAAAACAATGTTTGTCTATGTATGCCGACAGATACCACTTAAAGCCACTACAAAAAGGAGAACTACAACTGAAGCTTGGTTGGTGGTTCAAGAGGTTAACATCCTTTTCCACCACATAAGGGTGATATCAAAGACGGGGCAACGAGAAAAAGGCCAGCACAAATATTTGGCACCAGCCGGGATCTGAACTCACAACCCAAGCACTGAAAGTCCAATGCTCAACCATTCGGCTATCCCAGCTCCCCTATGACTGAATTAAGCTCCATGAACATATCATGTCAAGTATGTCAAGCTGCAGGACATAATTATCTCGTCTCATATCAAGTATGTCAAGCTGCAGGACATAATTATCTCGTCTTGTATCATGTCAAGTATGTCAAGCTGCAGGACATAATTATCTCGTCTCATATCTTTTCATCAGCAGCACAGAAAGGGTAAAACAACAGCAACAACAAACACCCCCCCCTCCTCCCCCAAAAAAAAAGAAAAAAAAAAGAAAAAGAAACCTACACTTTCCAGTTGAACAAACGTAACTCTGCATCTACACGTACTGTCGATTAACACCCAAAATGGACGTTGCTTACCTAAGTCGTCCACCAACATGGCAAACTGAGGATGGTCCCACTGGGTTTTCTCTGTAACGTGACTGAAACAAAACCACGGCCACTTCACAATACATACAAAACACACAATACTGACAACGTATGAATGAGCCAATCTGAATTCTTCAGCCATGGAACCAGGACAAAAAAACAAAACAAACAAACAAACAAAAAAAACCCCATTGCCACTTGTTTCAGCAGCATCCTATTTTGCAAAATTTGTACACAGTTCATTTTGTTACTTTGGTTATTGTATTTTCTTCACATATTTATTCATTATTTTGTTTATTTATTTTGGAAGTCAGCTGCTTCGGCTGTGAGGTACAAGCCACCCACAAGCCAGGAGTGAGTGTCCCACATCAATAGGACGTACAGGTTAAATTAGCTGCAATCTCCCAATTTGAAATGATACAGTTACTACTCACAAAGATGCTGAGAAAACATATACTACATCTGAACTGGCTGAAAAAGGACAGATCAGCGAGAAAAACATGAACAAGCGCATTTACTTGACCAAACTGACAAAACTGCTACTCACTTAATGTAGTAAGGCACCTTGTTTCCAGCCACTGCCCGCTCCCACGGACTTTCAACAGACACTGAAACACAAGGAAAACTTCCTGTACAACATGCGCTCTAACACACTGTGTGGATTCTAGCTGAAACCAGGAAACATGCAGTCAGAAAGGGACACCATCATTCAAGTTGAAGGCTACAGTGAGAGATGAGTTGCACCCCTTGATGCACAAAGAACTGCTGGTTGGACCAGCAAACTTCACTGTAAACGGTAAATTTCTTGACACAAATCCATATTCTGGGAGTAGAGATGGCCGAACAGGCACTGCACTTGCCAATGCAATCCTAACAAAGCTGTAAAT
Source organism: Batillaria attramentaria (assembly GCA_018292915.2). NCBI lineage: Eukaryota > Metazoa > Mollusca > Gastropoda > Batillariidae > Batillaria > Batillaria attramentaria. The sequence goes on from JACVVK020000229.1 coordinate 841,915, forward strand.
AATTCTGCTGGAAACCAACTGAAACTTAAATATCACAGTCACTTTAAACTGCATTAAATCCTTGCCACAAACGTACACATTTGGGACGCCAAAAAAGTGTAACTCGAGAGAGCACTACAAGACCTTCAGACAAGCACGTGTTTGTTGTTCCCAGCTGGCCAGTGTGTCCCACATCCTACCAGTGTCAAACTCTTTGTGACTTTTGCACCCAGACACAAGTGTTCAGGGTCCCACAGTCCAGATAATGCATGTAACACATCATAGCAGCTTTATCAGTTGTTTGACTACGGCCGGTCAGTTCCCTCTAACCCCATCCTGACTTGCATAATGTCATATCTGTATATTGCTCATGTTGTATGACAGGAGCTCAACCTCTTCATCGTGTGCATGCCTGCGGTCAGGCATGTGTGTGTGTGTGTGTGTGTGTGTGTGTGTGTGTGTGTGTGTGTGTGTGTGTGTGTGTGTGTGTGTGTGTGTGTGTGTGTCTGTGTGTGTGTGTGTGTCTGTGTGTGTGTGTGTGTGTGTGTGTGTGTGTGTGTGTGTGTCTGTGTGTGTGTGTGTGTGTGTGTCTGTGTGTGCAAGAAAGTAAAAGATCCACTGTACCTGCCAGAAAGTGCTGGGAGTTGGGGCCAAAGGCACGTAGAGCATCCTGAAGTTGTTTCAGTCGGTCCTCTATAGAAATCTGTAACGCTTTCCACCTGAAACACACAAACACGATGACTCAAAATAGAAGAAAACAAATCAGTGCAACCCCCCCCCCCATCCACCACCACCAAACCCCCCCCCCTCACCCCCCAATAAAAAACCAACAAAAAAAACATACACAAATGAAGAAAAACAAAACAAAACGCCAAGATAATGAATTTTTTTAAAATACCACTTAAAATCAGTGCTAACCAGAAATCACTCTGCAAGTTAATATCATTCCATCATAAACCCATCAACAGTGTCAGTGACAAGTGAATCAATTTATAAATAAAAGTGCCCACCTTGTGTTGAAGTCTTCTAGCCGCCTGACGTTGAAATGGGAGAGAATGACGTCTGCTGCTTGCAGTTCATTGGCCTGGTCGTTGACACTGTCGATCTCGCCCTGAAGGGGAGCATACTTCTGCTGGAAGCCCTGGGAAAAGTGGGATGCATGCGCTCCATTACGCTTTGTTCGAAGACGCAAACGACAAGACATGCAGTGAACAGGCACACATCGTATTTAAAATCTCTTGAAGTTTCATTCATGTAGTGGTGAACGCATTTCCGGACAGTCAAAGTGTGTGCTTGCTCCGGAAAACGACACCCCCGTAAGCTCACAGCCATAATGTGTTTGTGTGCCTCAGACGTTTCCACCAGCATCACACCACTCTGACACGTGCCACAGATACAGCCTCACAAAGGGCTAGGACAGCTTAGGGCTGTTGAAGTTCTTGTTCACCTGGTCAGCAAACATTAGAGTATTGCATTCAGAGCTCTGCTAATCATTAAACAGACTATTCTGAGTGCGCAAGCACAGTCACAAGCACAACTTTTCCAAAACAAAAGTTGTTCATTGTGAAGCTTTGAAATGATGGACGGTGGGACTTTAAGATTCCTACAGACTACTCTTAATCCCTTTGCCTGTAAGCGAACAGGTCTTCCTCTGCAACACCATCGATAACTGATGGTGGTCCACACACACACACACACACACACACACACACACACACACACACACACACACACACACCTCCGCTTGTTCCATCTTAACAGCCAAATGGTGCAAGGGAAACGACTACCTTCTTTATTGCGCACTCAAGGCCAAGGGAGATCATAACTCAAAGGACGGAATGCGCAAGTTGTCCAGTACATCTGTTGTGTTCACAAAAGCATGGCTCTCAAGACAAAAAAAGTACTGATAGCCCAAACATAACGACAGCATCTGCTGTTGGCACATGAGTTACGCAGACAGCGACGCATCTTACTGGGTCACTGAAGTCTTTTGTATGGAAGATCAGAATGCCAAAACCTCACAACCTGATCAGCAGAAGCCAGGTAAGACAAATCTGATGTCTGGAATTTTGGCCTTCCTCAGATGGGCAGCACTGTTCATCTTGATCTGCCTCTTCTCTTTTGTTTGTTTAAGACAGGATATATTGCCTCGGTCAGAGAGCACACCTACATGTTATGTTAGTTATACACAAATGGCAGATGATGAGAAACTACAAATATTCAGAAGACAAGAGAAATGGCTTCTGTACCTTTGTGGTGTCGATTTCTTGCTGCAGTTCCTTGATGAGTATGTCACCGACACCCTGCCATGATGCCTTCTCTCGTTCCGCGGCCGTCAGTCGCTGGTCAAGGTCATCCATTGCCTCGTGGAACAGCGTCATTTTCTGGAAACACAACGGAATTATTCAATTCCCAATTACAGACAACAGGATTGGTTGCCGACATAAGCAAATAATTATGAGATGACAATATTTGAAACAAATTACGTGTAGACAGCTGAGCTGCCTGGTTCCGATCCCTGGTGGGTAGGAATTTGTTTGGATTTTTCCTTTCCTAAATCAAGTCAAAATTGCATGCAGACTCATTTACGGTGCCTCTCCCACCCTCAAGTACACCCTAAAAATCCCACGTCCATCTATTGAAGAAGAGTAGCCCATGGCTGGTGATGTGGGGAACACAAATACTGTTGCATGCACCAGTAAGATTAGCAGGGAGGAGGTTTGCACATGAAGTAGTGCTCAGCAGCAGCAGGTTTTCACTGCTTCGTGTTCCAGCTCTGCGGTGCCTCGAGCGTCTCAGAAGAGATCCATAATGTGCGCTGACCAATAGTGTACCATACCAAACCACACCACACCACACCGCACCACACCACACCATAATCCTCATGTGAGCTCGATATAAAGCCCGTCCCCATCATCATGGAATTCCTAAAAGGAGGCAACTAACCTCAAGTACTTCATCCAAGCGTGACTGCCAGGTGACACAGTTCTGGTTGAGATCCCCCCACCTCCTGTGCAGCACATGCACCTGCTTGCGGATTTTCTGGATGAGTTGCTGCGTATCTTTCTCTGAAGAAACGGCTCCTGAAGGGGCTTCATCTGTAGGGAGAAACAAACAGTACTCTTCATGTCCTAATCTCCTGCAAGCCGTTTTCTCTCATGGATGTTAATTTCCAAAGGCAAGCAGCCTCTATATCAGTTAATTTTCAGGTTTATTTTCTCATTTGGTTCCCTGCATCCCTGCTGGATTGCACCTGAGTTTTACAAATCTAATCACGAGCTACCTTGAAACAGATCAACATGAAATTCAACAATCAGTTATGGAATGTTTACCTGTGGTGTAAATTTTGCAATCTGTAATGAAAAAAAAAAAAAAGATGGTCCAACAATTCATCACGAACACTGAAAAAAGCAACAGCTTTCCTCTAGTTTCATTCTACAACTTCAACACACACACACACACACACACACACACACACACACACACACAGAGTCACAGACAGACCGACTCACCTGTAGCACTACTGTCCCCACTGTCAGCAGACAAGCGATGGTCCTCGCCCTCTTCCCGCAGGTAGTATCGCCCCGCCTCCAGACACTGTTCCACCAGGGGGCGCTTCACCGTCAGCTGACTCTGGAGGTGCTGTAACGTAAGTGTAAACGTGAGTACAAGCATAATGACGTTACACCATGAACATCATTTGACAAACACACCTACAGCTCCATGGACTTAATCAGAACTTTGGCTGTATACATGGATTACCAACTGTTATTAGACTACTTACTAGGAATGAGGTTTGTTTTTTTTTTAGACGATATTCTGGTGCATCAATCTGGAACTACAAAGTGTGTGTAAAATATGCTGTGATGAAGCCACGTAAGTGTGTATGCTGTTTCAAATTGAAGATTATACGGGAGACATGAGCAAAAAATCTCTTCAGCAACATAAAAAAACAAAAACAAATGAAAACAACTAGATTTTGGCTAGGGTTTCAAAATGTCAATTTTCACAAATTTTCGAAAAATTACAACCAAAAAAATAAAAAATAAAAAAGAGCAAAAAAAATAAAATAAAATAAAATAAACAGGATAGGTAAGTTGGGTGGCACTGTGCCATGGCAACGCGCTTCCCCCAGGGGAAGCAGCCCGAATTTCCAGAAAGAGACAAGAAAGAAGTTAAAAAAAGAAGAAAAAAAAGACACCAGTGGACCACAGCGACAGCAGCAAGCATCTGCTTGTTTACCTACCCTGTTTTCGTTGCTCTGTCGTGCGACACTGGCCAGGTCTCCACCCACCGGTTGCTGTTGCTGCAACTCTTGTTGTTTGTGACTCACCCAGCTGATCAGCGTCTGTAGCGTCTTTAACAAGTGCTGCCACTGCTCCGCGCTTGTCTCCAGGCGCCCCCTGGTGGTCGAAACAGAAAGCGAGTGGTAAGTTTTATGCAAAGGCCCATCTCTGCATAATTGTATGGTCATAAATTGGTCTGAGCTATGTTGGTAGTGTCTAACATCACACCAGGGCAACGCCTGCACAGTGACAGCATCTTGCAGGCTGACAATGAGCTGACAGAAGGCTTCAAAAGAAGCAAGTATTGAGGTGTCAGCTAGTGTTGTGAGCAACCGCCAAGTAGAAGAATTTGAATTTTTGCTTGCACTCCTAATGCTGAGAGCTGTGTACTGCATTGAGAGCTCTACTAATGTTGAAGATACGACTAGTTTGAGTGTGCAGCATAGGAATCCAGAAATATAAGAGCTAACGCATGGGTCCTCTCCTGTAATCAGAATTGAATACATGTATATACATGCATCTACTCTACTGTCCATGTCCTGTGAAATGTCTGCATCTACTCTACTGTCCATGTCCTGTGAAATGTCTGCACAAAAGTGTAATTTGTAAAACGCAAATTTGGTGCTACAGCACATTTCTGTCATACACAGAAAATGAACTTACAAACTAACACAAACATGTTTGATGGGATTGTAAATCACAAAGTTTTGTTTTACAGTACATCTGGCCTTCTACCCTGATTGAATAGACAAAGTCATGCATGCAATTTCCTAGCTACTGTGAAAACGTTGCTGTATTTCTCTACAGTGAAAATGAACTCTTAATCCACGATACATCAAAAAGAAAATTACAAAGCAAAAGCACTGCGTGACAAGATCCTATTTTCTTGAAATTTTCAAGCAATTTCACCATCTCAAACCCTGCCCATCTACCCACGCAATTTCGGAGGAGAAAAAAACGGCGAGTTACAGACCTAAGCAGTCGCCTGACACAGCACTATTACCGATTTATCTTGACAAAAAAGCAGACCACAGCTTGGAGCGCTGATTTAACGAGATGAAAGGCTGCTGGTTTTATGAACTGAGCCCACTGTGAGATGCTGCACTTTCTAGGCTGACACAACATCAAACAGTCAACTAAAAAACCTGACATTAACAACGTCGGCGAACATCATTTACCCAACATCGATCCAATTACAAAGAAATTAAAAAAATAAAGTAAACAAGGGTATGAGTGTTACGTTCATTACTGGTCGCCTGACAAAAACACCTTTCTTCTTTGTTCTTCAGAAGCATGTAGCTGCATTGATCAGAACGAGTCAAGTTTCAAAGAAATGTCAAGTTCTCATTTTTTTCTGTGTGTGTGTTTTTGTTTTTTGTTTTGTTTTAGATGACAGAATTTGTATTAGTCTCAACTGTTACTGTATACGTTGCTGGAAAATGCTTTTGATGCAGTCTGAACTAAAAAGAAAAATTAAAATATATAAAAATGAATGTTTGATGTTTACTGAAAACTGTGTCAGGATACTTCAAGAAAGATTTAACAGGGAACCAAAGGCTTCTTTACAGATGTGGCGCAGTATTAAAAAAAAAGAATTATTGTCTGACAACTCTCTAAAAGCAACTTTTTTTCCCCCTTTATTATTATTATTATTATTATCTTCTTTTTATGTGAGATCATATTTTTTTTTTAAATATGATATCATTAATTTTCTTCTGTTCACAGTTTTCTTCTGTTCTTCTGTGCTCTACGGTTTGCAGAAGCCACAGTTAGCACATACATAACTAACAACCATCAAGGTGGAACGCCCTACCTGATTTCCATGGACTTGGTCATCAGATGAAGCCATCGTCGGTTCATCTCCTCCAAGCGTGTCTGCAGCTTCTGAGCATCCGGAGCACCCATGGTTCGAACCAACTGGTTGCCGGTCGACGCCAGGGAGTCGTACACGCCTTGTTGTGCCTCAACCTCCGCCTGTAGATCCTGAAACACGCACACAAATCAAACGTTACACAACGCTGTTACGGGAGCAAATATGGACCGAGTGGATTGGATATGCACAAACATTATTTTCAATTCATTTTAAGTCACTGTCTCACACAGTTCAAGAAAATTATCATGTCCAGTTAGAATGAGTAACTGTTACCTATCACAGAAATACATCTTTTCAAAATAGTTTTATTCTTCTGTATGAATGCCACTGATGTCAGTTTATACATAAAAACACACTAAATAACACTGCGCTGTCAAAAGCTGGGATTAAAAATAAATATTGTACAATCTGTCAGAAATGTCTGAACCAAAACTATCTGAAAGTGGCGGTGAGACACGACTTTCCCACCTGTCCACGCTACAGCGTGAAAAAGCAGACGACATGAATCAAACAGAACGTGACAGGCACATACATGAAAGCACAACACATACACAAGTAAAACTGGCTGATAAATGCCAAGATTTGTGAACGCCTGAAAGACTTTCTTCGTTCAGCTGTCCTTGTAAATCACAGAAACAACATGCATTTCGGCCGGCGTTTTATTTGCGTTTGCCCGACACGTAAGGAGCAGGTCATGAAAGGGGGCGTCTCAAAACATCAGTTACACCATTTCTCCAAAGGGTTCTGACAGCGTTCCCCAAGCGCAATCCGGCGGTATTTGGAAAACTAATCAGTGTTTTCGTCTTTTCCAAACTCATAAGCCGTGAAAGATTTGTTCCCTGCTGCAAGTACTTCTTCCGGTAATTAATTGGTTTCACGCGTCACGTGAACGACTTTACTGAAAAAAGGGTCTAACTGTGCCAACAGAAGTGTGTTGTTGTTGTTGATGGTGGTGATGCTGGTGTGTGTGTGGGTGCAAAATTACTCTTTTACAGTAAAGGACAAGAATTTCTCTCTCTCTCACACACACACACACACACACACACACACACACACACACACACACACGCGCGCGCGCGCGCGCGTTTACCACTATCCCACTGCCATCTACGATGGTTACACATCATGCTGTCTGTCTCATTCAGCTGCAAATGAATTCCGCGTATCACCATCGCACAAAATTGAACCCAGCGGGCCAAACCAATGCGCTTACGGGATATTACCCATACACCATATTCATACCGTCCGTTAAGATTATAACTGACCCCCCCCCCCCCCCCACACACACACACACACACACTCACACGGGGGAATTGCCAAATCTTCCCTGCAGTATGAAAGCCAGGGACAAAATGAAGAAAGCGCTGCTTATCCCATACAGACCCCTGCCATATGATGAACTGATTCTGCGCGCGACTTAGTCAGTCTACTCTATGTATGCAGGACGAGAATAAACACGAGGGCTTTGTGTCTGCTTCTAAACTGTTCCCCCACACGGGAGGCATCACAAGTGTAATCAGTCCACCCTCCGGCAAAACCTAATTCCATGATCTGCGCCTGAAAATGCGGGCTTATTTGGTCGTATTTCCATAACTACAGCCGCCTCTTTCCGGCAAGGCGATGCACACATATGCACCAAAATATGTCCCGTCTCACATGATCAATGTTTATCTGGGCAGACACAAGGAAATGGGAAGAACTGATCAAGGGAGACGTTTACGTCAATGCTGATTCTTCTCTTTTGAGTTTTGAGTATCCGTATTCACGGGAAAGAAAGTAGAGTCGATAAATGCATATTTCAGGAAAGAATATGCAATATTTAATGCAAGGGTGTGTGTGTGTGTGTGTGTGTGTGTGTGTGTGTGTGTGTGTGTGTGTGTGTGTGTGTGTGTGAGAGAGAGAGAGAGAGAGAGAGAGAGAGAGAGAGAGAGAGAGAGAGAGAGAGAGACGGGGGGGGGGGGAGAGAGAGAGAGAGATTATGCGTTGTCACAAGCTCTAATTTGATCAGCCCGTCAGAAGATGCCTGTAACAGCTGCCACATCACGTGAATCAATACTCCGCCACTTTTCTCTCTCTCTCTCAATCCTGCAACATCTAACATCTTCAGCCTGCAACCTACCGAAAACCCTGCAAACTGCCACAAAACCTCTTACAGGCAACGTGCACCGCAAAGCGGGACGTGGCCTTTAGGAAAACCGCAAAAACCTGGATGACAGGACGGACACAATTAGGGATGAAAAAATCATGGTGGGCTTCACGCCACTGGAAAACAGCAGACGGCCGTCCGGACAGACCCATTTCAAAGAAACAACAACAACAAAACCCGAAGAAACAAACGCAAAAGACACCCCCCCCCCCCCCCGACCGCAACAAAAACAAGGCAGAAAAAAGTCTAAACCATGAGCTGGTTCTCCTAACTTGTTTTCAAGTGTAGTAAAACGGACACAAAATGCAAATCCGGCGTTTGTCCAGTCACAGTTTCCTTCTTCAAATATTCTAATAAATAAAAAAAAAAACCCACAACAAAACGAACAAGAAGATACATGTTTGACTGATACCGCAACATACTGAGACCGACCTAAGTTCCCGACCTCCATTGCTTGTGTGAAGACGCCGGAGGAGCGTTGAGCGTGGTGTCAGGATCCACTCCACCCCCATTGTGTGTCCCGTGCCAGGTCAATCGCTTGTTAGTCCGAGTCACACCACAACCACTGGGGCCGACACATCGACCGACACTTACTTCACAAACCCTCACTTCTGACTCTTCCACCCAATAGACACTCGGCAAACCCCGAGGCCAAAGCACCGCCCCTTTACTCTGCCGCGTTTTGGCAAAACACAGTACGTCCATGACGTCATTTTATGGGCAACGGGGTGATTTCAAGATGAAAGAGACTGACGTAACAGCCTTTTTCCTAAATGACGTCAATGGCCTTACTGTTTCTCTGCATGTTTCAGTCATATCAAACTACATGTGCTTCCCTCGTTGTAGTGTCTGGCGAAAAGTTTACCAGATCATGCCATGTGTTGTGCTCATCATGCCGCGGGGACGCAATTGGCTGAATTCTGGGGGCTCGGCCCTTTTGATTGAGAAGAGAGGGGGTGTCCATTACTGTACGCCAGAAGCCACTGACCACAAGAACAGTGTATCCTCAGCAACGTAAATACTGGAACCTACAGTCCTTTCTACGACTAAGAAGAGAGCGTGCTTTAAAAAAAATTCCAAATTTCAATTCTGCTAAGGCCGGTCAAACCCAGTCAAATCTGAAATATAAAGCGGCGAATAGTAAAGCAACACATCCCTCATTTCATCCACTTCATTCTACAACTTCATCTCAAAGATAAATCAGTTACATTAAATTTTGATCAAAAACCATGTGCGAAATTGAAGCAGCCCGCTGAAAGCTACAAACATTTTACTCACGTGTTCAAAAGAGGCAAGCATTTATTCTGGTCTTAGCTTAGCACGTGACGCCGTCGTCATGCAGCGCGCCCCATAGGCTGGCAGCTCAATCTGTGCCGGCAGCGAGCGGTCTAATCCAATTTGGTGCCGCTAATTCCCCGCTACTCTCCACCTTTCCCTTTCTGTCTTGCCACTTCTCTCACTTCCCCGGATTTCAGCCCCCCCCCCCCCCCGAATGTGCGCGCTTTTTCTCAACATCCAAACGCATCTATACCTCTGTATTCCACAAATCAAATAAATAATGAACGATTTTCTGAAGACTTTCTAAATATCTGCTTTTGCATTTTCCACGTTCACATTGCGCCCCCCCCCCCCCCCCAACACACACAATCCCCCTACCCCCGCTATTTTTCAGGGATGCCATCTCCCTGGAAGCTGCCCAAGATGGTCCAAATGGTATGGTGGTAACAAATCACCTGGCACTGTACCTGGCATCTCGCCCGCACTGAATGAAACTCACCTGCGGCTGAATGTAAACAGGTGAGACTCAGTGTAACAACCAGTGACGGTTGACCAGAAACCAGGTACACACTCACTCACGCTTCAACACGGAGAAAAGCAGACGGACATACTGATTGCCCGGGGGGGGGGGGGGGGGGGGGCTACAACAAAGTTAGGAAGTTCAATCCAGAGTTCGGATCCACAACTGTGACCAGGGGCCATAACCGTCTGACAATCGGAATAATCAAACCAAATAAACAGCGATCGATTCTTGGACCAACTTGATACAAAGGGAACTAACTGGGATGGCAGCCATCTTTCTCACATGAAGCGAACCAAAGGTAGACACTGTACCTGGGCCATCTTGGACCAGCTTCCAATAAACAAAATCACTGCTATTCCAGAGAGAGAGAGAGAGAGATGTGCACTATAAGGGCTGGGGGGAGGGGGGGGGGGGTTAAGGGAAAGTTCAGTGTCATGTTTATGACGGTAAATGGCGTCTCCTCCTACCCTGGAAGGTTACGTGTGTTTTCTCCAACATTCTATCGTGTCATCAAGAATGACTGCTGTTTTCATTTCTGATTCTCATCAGCTATGCAACTCAAACAAGCCAGGCCACAGCATGTACGGATAGCATCGGGAATACCGTCTGCTGACCTGTCGGCATACCCCCCCCCCCTCCACCCAGTTGCCAGATGGGTAGAGGTCTGGCGTGAGTTACCTGCTGTGTGAAACCCACAGCTCTTCATGACAGGGACCAAATTTACTTCTGTGGCCTTACTATCATGCTGCGTAAATATTAATCAGTTTCATCGCCAAAGACTCAAACCGCAGATTGAAAAACAAAACAAACAACAACAACAAAAAACCCACACAACCAAACACCAAAAACAGGTCTTTCAAATCAGTGCGCGCACGTGTGTGTGTGTGTGTGTGTGTGTGTGTGTGTGTGTGTGTGTGTGTGTGTGTGTGTGTGTGTGTTTCAGCTTGACTGTATTGTGGCAGGTACTTTTCAACTGAATTCATCACAACTATATTAGTCAAATGTATCATAGTATTTCGGCCTCCACGCCCCCCCCCCCCTCCCCAAGAAACAAGTTCGAATCCGAGTGACCTTCAAAACTGATGCACTAAATGCACCAGAAGTTATGTATTTCACAAGTCATAAAACTTAATTAGGTTCCCCCCCCCCCCCCCCCAGAGCGGCGGTAAAGTCAGTTTATGAGTTTGAAAGGCGCACTGGTCTTTTTTCCCAGATGGCGCTAGTGACGCTGTGAATCGCAGACTGCAGATATGGGTTTGAGTTTTTGTTCCGAATCCGCCATCTTCTCCTCTCAGAGAAGTGCTGTGTCGTTACGCCGTCTGACATGCACGGTATGCAGCCCGTTGACAGATGGTACGTGAATCTCCTTACAGTGTGTCAGACATCCCATACCTCAGATATGATCAACACACCGCACAGCACCGTGCCTCCACACACACACACACACACACACACACACACACACACACACACACACACACACACACACAGAGCCACACACACACACACACACACACACACACACACACACACACACACACACACACACTGAATCATCGTCCCGCCAGACCTGTCCTATTCCTATTGAAACAAAAGATTTATGAGACGCTGTTCAGAAGTCTGCCGATGAAGAATGAGCATTTCTTGCAGCTCGGGCCATTCCTACACACGAACTGATTTAATCCCATCGTAAATAAACCCTGCTTCCTCCTGGGACTCTCCCTCTTTCAACCGTCACTGATCTGGAAAATAAAAACAAAAAAAAAACAGGCCTAAGCGCCTTGGCTTTATTAGGCGCTTAAGTCCTTTTTCCAGACAAACACGTGTCTTCTGGAAAAGGACAAAGAAAGTCAGAAGTATTTGGATTACCCAAACCCAAACGTGACGAAGAGTTCGAGCATGGAATATTCTTAGACACCGGCGACATTAAAGCGATATACATAATTTTTATTATAGATACAGATGTAGGAAGCGCTCTCAGCTTTACTTACTTCCCCAACTTTGAAACTTTCGGCTTTAGCGACTGACGCCTTTGTTACTACTGTAACTTTAACCCAACACACGCAGTAGTGAGTAGTGAGAGCGGGAAGTGGAGCTGTGGTCATGAATAGCAAGTAGCTTGCTGAGACCAATCAGTCAGGCTTCAGTGACACCCGCTAGACACGGGCAAGCAGAGTGAAGAACCTGCAGACCAGATTGGTGAATCCTACCTTGGTCGTCTCTAGTCCAGTCCCCACACGCAGAAACAGTACGGTCGTTGGTTAAGGCAGAGACCATACACAGAGACCGTGTGGAAGGGTGGGCAGCAGCTGATGCATCAGTATGACCTTATCGTTGACTAAGTATTACTGTTAATCAAGTATTTGCTGTTACCAAAGTGTGAGAAAGCTTCAGTTTGCAGACAAAACAAAAACACGGCCGATGTGATACAGGTAGGTATGCCAAGCAGACAAAGTCTGTTTTGTCTACACGCGTCTACAAGTGAAAGTGATCATTGTCTAAGCAATACTGATTACGGGTTGGCCATTAGCTCAAAGTCAACATGCAGACGCCCCCCCCCCCCCCCCCCGCGCGCCTTCCCCCCAAACACTTGAGCATGTGAGAACAATTTTTATCTTCCCGCTCTGACCAGATGCCTGTCTAACGGTCGTGACACACGTCACATGGCCAGATCATATCCAATCCCGATTCCTCTGCCAGATGTTAGGAAACGTGACGTGCCAGCTCTGTCCATCTGAACGTGCATCAATCGATAATCTCTCACCCCTCCCCTCCCCATACCTCCCACCCTAATAACCCCTCTCCTCTCCATTTCACACGCCCTACAAGCGAGCGGTGGTGCCGATGTAGTGATAGTAGGGCCGATGTGGTGGCCATGGTGCTGTACATGTTGTGTGTGGTGGGGCTGCTGCAGCACAACCCCACGGGAGTCATCAGATCTCACACGGCCGATTACCAACACACCGGCCATATACATAGAGGAGATGAAGGTAACATAAACACGATAAGAGACGGTCCGACACGGGAAGACTACAGTGAAGGGAACTGTGGAGTCTAACGTGGACATGGGAGGTGCGTTCTCGATACCTGTACATGTGCCACTGTATAAAACTGAATAGCTAACAAGGACCTTGGCGGTTTCAACCAACCACGTATGGATACCAACAGTAACTATTAGACCGTGAATAACATAATCATGTACGCCCACAGTCACCCATAGCTGTGACGCATCCCGGCTGGAGCCAAATATTTGTGCTGGCTTTTTCATCGTTGCCCCGGTCCGGCTTTGGTATCACCCGTATGTGGTGGAAAAGGACGTTAAATCCCCAAACATCCACCCCACACGCTGTGAAAACCTTCCAACCTGTGAACCTTTTATAGTTTTAACGTGCTGCGTGGGAACGAGCAAACACCGCCTTACATGTAAATACAATCCCTCTTTTCTCGATTCTGAACACATTTTGGCTTATCCTGGATTCAGCAACATCACGTGACTAATTACACAAAAGAAACCTGAGACCGCCGTGTTTAATTTACACCATCCAATCTCAAAATAAACGACGAACTTCAAGCAGTCTTTGATCTTGCAAGATGCACAAGAGGAAACAGAAACACCACCTATCCAGGTATTTTTAGCCCGAGGCAAAAAGATTCCTACGTCTCATTAACGAGAAGACGAAGATGTTCTACGGACATTCTCCACAACAGTATCGGGTTTCGCTTCTCAAGTCTCAACGCATGCTCCGCCCACGTACGATTTGGCCGAGCATTGGCGTCATTACGGCCTTGCACGTGAAACCAACCAGTATCGGTGACATTTGCAACTCGGGCCAGCACCAGGCAAATTGGCTCATAGCTACAGGCGCTGTCTCCACTCCAATTCGATATTCTCTATCAACCGCCTCAATTCTGTCCACGAGAGAGAGAGAGAGAGAGAGGAGTCTCTGTACGTGGGTCATACCGTCGCCTGGCTATTGTTTTTCTGTCCCCCTCGGAATGTTAATCAGGAATGTCTGTGGACGTGTGGTTTTTGAGGTTTTCTGTGGAATCTGCTTGTCGCCCTTAATGTAGAAACGTTCAAAGAAATTCTCAACATGATAAACCCTCTCGCTACAAGGTCATGCCGCGGAGACTGAGAAAAGCTGCGTTTTATGCGAAGAAGAGATCAACATCATATAGCACAGAACGCAGTGGAGATGGAGGGGCGACCGTGACGTTTCTTTAAAAAAAAAAAAATGTATTATAGTAATACTCTGACCACATTTGAAGGCCATTTTATCAAAGGCCCAGTACTCCAGAAATTACAATCTGAAGGTAACCGTTCCTTCTTAATCAGTTTCTGCCAAATCGTAACCAAACAGCCTTGCTGAGCACGCCAATGTGTGTGTACGCGTCATCTTTATCACCAGTCATCCGTACTATCGCCTAAACTCCTGGCCAGATGCCGCGCCAAATCCGTGAGCAATATCCCAGCTACTGTTTCAGCTCGTCTTCAAACAGCTGTTGAACTCAGCAATTTCACTCCGGCCGCAAAAAATGTCTAGCATCCCACGTGGCTTACGGTGCGGGAGAGAAAAGGTGTTGGGTTTCGGCTGGAATCATCCTCACACGAGAGCGTCTGGTTTCCCGGGTAACCTTACAGGAGGCGGCTGTCGACATGCTTCATCACTGACGTCAGCAACAACAGTTGTGTTTATGACAACGTGAAATTCTTTTATCATAGTTCACTGACACTCACCGAATTTCTACCAAACTTTTTGTCTCCAATTCTACATCGTTTAAGCAAAAGCAGGGTAAATTACATAATAATCTGGAGGAAATTGTTCGCTGAGTTTTTTCAATGTTTTTTTTTTCCAAACAAAAGATCTTGTGCAGACGAAGTTTAAAAAAACACACTAGAAAATCAGATGGTTCAATTCTAATTTAATACAGCCCCCTTCCTCCCAACTGAACACACACACACACACACACACACACACACACACACACACACACACACACACACACACACACTCCAAGATAGGTTGGAAAGGGCAGGTTTTCAAAACCCAAGAAAGAAAGGGGGAAAAAAAAAAAAAAAAAACCAGCACTGAAACAGGAGAGGAAGAACCAGCTCCTGCCGACAAGACTGTATTAACCTGTCTAGACAAAAAACGCGAAGAATGGAATCGTCGATCTGCTATCAATGGAACTGTTTCGCTGTACAAAGAAGCAGCCAGCCAGCAGTCTCATAAACAAGGCCCTGAACTCTGCATCCAGGCTCCTGGACTTTGTTAACTCCCTTCCGTCCGCTTCTCTCCTCCAGATTAGTCCAGCCATAACCCCCCCCCACCCCTTCTCTCTCTCTCTCTACCACTTCCTCAGCCCCCGTTTTCCCCACTCACCTCGGCAAATGCTGGATTTCACGTTGTGCTGTTCGATTCTGAGAAACTGACAGACAATAATTATCTGACAAAGCACAACAACATTAAGGTCAAAGTATCTAGGTTTCCAAGGGGGCGGGGGGTAGGGGTGGGTTGGGCACTCAGTGACTAAACCCAACCCCCCCCCCCCCCTCCTCTAACACACACCGTGGCGTTCTCTTTTACCACCCACATGAAAGACTGGTTCACAAAAAGGAACTACAAACAGAACAGAAACAGCCGATAGGAACAGTTGCTACATCCTGTCCGTATCTCAAGACAGATTTCCTTCAACGCCACCACTAAACGGGAACTGACACACGCTGCCTGAATCACACTTCCCACCTTGGCCAAAACCACACGGGCTGAGAAGGAACTCACAATCTGCTGCACAGTCCCAAAGGGTTTGAACAAGCTCTCCTCTCATTAACAGTTCAAAAAGCAAACTTTCGCGAGAAAACATACAGGATTTTCGTAACTCCGTGCATCAAACTGAAGACACCAGCATGGCTTTCCAAGCATTTAGCAAATCAGGCACTAGTTTCACCGGGTTTCAAGTCTTAATCGCTGTTTGACACATCAGAAGTTAATTCAATCTGGAATATGGGAAGGCAAAAAAGAGAAAGAAAGAATAAACAAGCAAATTAATTGCGGGGGGGGGGGGGGGGCAGCCATGAAAAAGAAGAAGAAAGCGTTCGGCAACATGTCCCTAAATGAGCATCTTCCATTCCTGATCCTCCTAACCTTGACCTTGTTAATCGATCGGCAAATCCCGTAATGACTCGGCAGGCGGCCGACACCACAACACGACGGCCAAAGATCAAAGACGGAAAGACCTCATCAACTGTCCACGCCGTCTCCCTGGTTGTAAACAGTGGCAATGAGACAGGTCAAATGATTACCAGTCAACAGGAACCTCTCATGTCCGGTCATCAAAGAGGCTATCGGGGACACGGAGGTATCTGGAGTTCAGTGATCGGGCGGCAAATTGCCCACGTGAACTTGACGTCGAGTGGGTGTGTTGAGATCGTGGGGTGAGAGTGCGATAAACAAATTAGTTCCTGTGCGCCTTGCCAACACTTTACACCCTCACGCCAAAACCTCTAGGCTGGAATAACTTCAATCAATTCCAACAACATACGGTTACGTCACCGTCATAAAGGCGTAGACACGGTGTTTTCTGACGTCCTCAAACTTCGGTTGCGTCACAAATGCGCGATCAAGCTATGTTGAAGCAGTGTGAACGAAACATCATTTGCCCTGTCGGGAAATGCCTTCAAAAAAATCAATACGTCTGACACACTAACAGGAATGTTAAGACGCAACTGTTTCAGAAACAGTCACGACAAAGCCAGTATATGTTGCATTATCAACTCCACGAAGACACAGAAACAAACATCACGGTATCAATGCCAGGTGATGTTTTCTCGTTTGTCAATCCATTATAATGTAATGCGATGCCATACACGTCGCAGGTAACCTGTTTACAAAAGCTGAAAATAATAGTAATAAAAACCTTATACACTGCAGTCAACTGTGAACTCAAGGCACCGACAGCTGCACGCAGCATGACGTAACAATTAGCTTAGCACATCCTGTCTTACACAATGAGATGCGACAGAGAAAAAGAGAGGGTGGAGTCTGATAGTTCCTGCTGCGTTATGACCGCCATAACAAAGAGGCTGTGATCTCAAAGACAATACAGATACAGACAGACAGGAGAGTGCTGACGCTACAGCCGGAAAATGAAACCCAGCACAATTTACTGACGGTGAGTAAGGACAACTGATCTTGCTGTTTGCTTTTAAAAAAGACAAGAAAAGAAATGCAGACATTATGATATCTGATAATATTCAGAACAAGGTTTTCTACCTTTAGGAGTGGGGTAGAGCTGGAGGTGGGGGTGGGGGAGACTCTGAACAGCTGATGAGAAGGCAAACCAGATGCATTGTTACAAAACAACGATCTACAGCGACATCTGCATCCACATCAAATCCACAAAGGGCGATCACCAGACAGTGTCCCATCACAATGGGGATTTGCCAGCGATCAAACACGAGCGTAACAGAATACAGGCTCCTTGATCTGCCCGCTTGTTTGCTCAGTGGCAACACACCATGGACTAGAGTTACACAGAGCTAGCTGCCAGTATCAAGTGCTGGGGAGGGACAGGGGGAGGGAGGGACAGGGGGAGGAGACAGTGTCAACAAAACATAAGTGAAGTGGGCAACTCGGATCATACGCTCGGCACTTTGATATGACGCGCGTAACATTACATTCATCAATTATGTCAAACCAGCCAATCAGTCACATTGGTTATTGGTCACAGCACGTTAGTTTGTATTGGTCATAGCACGTTAGTTTTTACTGAGCATGGCACGTTTGTTTGTCCTAGGCACATTAGTTTTTATTGGTGATTAGCACGTTAGGTTTTACTGGGCATGACCCTGGGGACGTGGGATAGTGTGTGAAAGCTGTCACTGTGTTAGCTGTAGAACTACTGTGGCAAGTTCATTCACACCACACATAGAATGGAACAGAATTCACACGATAGCATGCACTGCCCAGTCACAGACTCCCGCTACCAATAGTCAGTCAGAAAACGAGTGAGTTATTTACTACATGCGATATGTAGCCGGCTGTAAGGAACCTGCCTCATGTTCCAGTGTCCCGCTGCGTCAGTCTGCCAGCGGATTAACTTCGGTTTGTGGGGGAAGAGAAGGAAGTCAAGAGAAAACTACATCAATCCACACGCACTTCAATAATGATGTGTGTCATACTATCAACCAGCTCAAAGACACGACTCACGTTTACGGCTGCATGCAGGAGGAGGCAGCATCCCCCCCCCCTCCTCCCACCTCACCACCACTCACCCTCTCGAAGCCCTCAAGTTCACGGCGCAGCCCAGTCACCAGCTGGATGTACAAGGGAGAGTACTCCACGTGGCGACGACATCGACGAGCGGCCAGAGTGTAGGCAGAGCTGAAGCATCCCACATCCGATCCTGATGTACATCAAGCACGCTACAACCACCACCACAGCCACCACACGCTGGACGTCAACACAGTCATCCAACTGACAACGGTAGTCACGAGATCATCGGGAAGACATTCTTCACAACACTCGATCTTCACTTCCCGTCCAGACGACGGCCAATCAACAGTTTGAAGCGTTGCTCCGTCTTGTTATCCACCTGTCTGGTTCTGTATTGTCCTTTCTTGAAATGACTCAAGCTTTGCGAGGGCAATCTTTTGGCAACACTTACAAAGTTCCCTGCAGCTGTGAAATTGCAAACTCCGTCCCCGCAATACGTCAACACGATCCGGAACTTCGACAGGTATCTTGGCGGGCAGTCGTTCACAGGACTTCAGTCATCAAAAGATCGTGAAACTGCTCCACTCATGAAAAGACCTGTACCACTGGTCCACTTTATCGATACACCGTCTATCTCGCCAACATCTCTCAACTTCAACTAAGAAGTCAATATGGCGGTTCAAAGTCTGAGTTCTAGAAATGGAAGGCGATCAGTGCTGTGATCCTGTTTTCAGCAGACAATTCTGGACAGCGCTATTTACGACCAGACTATCGAGCGTCATCGAGGATCCTGTTTCCTGTAAAGGGACAGAGTCTCAAACGTCTGCAGCTGCCTGTTGTTAACAAATACCACGCGGTCACAGATCTGACGAAGAGATATTTCTGGAAGAGGATCACCGACGGTCGTGTTTTCCGTAAATGGACACAGAACCAAACCTGTGAATACTTAGTTTTCTACGACTACCACCCGGTCAGAGATCTGACGAAGAGATATTTCCGGGAGAGGATCACCGACGGTCGTGTTTTCCGTAAATGGACACAGAACCAAACCTGTGGAGACTTCGTTTTCTACGACTACCACTCGGTGAGAGATCTGAGGTCTTTGCGGTAGAGTCTGCAGCCAGACGAGTGTCACCGAGGGTCGAGTGTCTAGAGAGGCGCACCTCGGGTCAGTGACCACATCTGGGCGTCAGGTGCTGGTGGCAGCCTAACACCACTTCCACCCTCGCTACAGTCTGCAACTGGCGGCCGCGTCTCCAGGCCAGACTCTGCTGGTGACACGAAGTGGACGCCAGTCAGTGTGTCTGGGGAGCAGAGTACAGGCCTCTCTCTCTCTCTCTCTCTCTCTCAGTCCGCAAAATAGCCCGACCTAAAGTACACGCCTGGTTTTTACCGGCAGACAATCGGAAGTGTCAACCACTAGTGGTCTCCGCTCACGAAAACTTGCAATCCGTTACCAGGCAGCGAACTGGACACAAGTCATGAACAATTTAGTGTTCGCTGGATCTCCGCGTGTGTCCATAATGCCCACACTGGCGTCACGGTTTCAGCTTCCAGCTCTTGTCTGTTCTGCAAAATATTGCGTCACCGCGGCTAAGAAGCAGACAGAAAACCCGGAGAAGGAATATACCGAACTCAAGAATGCAGCCGGTGTCAGCCAAGCTAGGTTTGTGAACACTGGACAGCCTCAGACCAAAACACAGGGAAGGGAGAGGTAGGACAAAATGCCAGCAAGATGCTGACGTCCAACAATAGCCCAGGGCGGCTGCAGGGAGGTTGAAGGAAGGGGGAGGAGGAAGGGGGGGGGGGGAGTATGTACACCCAATGACCTCCACTGAGGTTGTCGTTTGATGGATTACGTCTGTGTTGTCAGAGATCGGCCACTTGGCGGGGGACATGACAGACAGAGACGGCAAGATGAGATCAGTCGGCTCCGTCACCACCATCACGTAATAGTCTCAATTCAACCCACTATTGTCACCTGCAAAAAGGGTACAAGTGCCACAGATTTGACGGGCGTTTAGGCCCTTTTTCCAGGTGAGAGTATCCCTGACAACAGCACGCGTCGCTACACAAACAGCTTTGTTTGACCACAGGCAGTAAGTTAGGGATTCTGTCACAGGAAGATTTCATTTACAATACCCTCGTCTAATCCTGTGACGAAAAGGATTTAACCCCGAAGATAAACTCTGGTTTCCATGGCATTCTTATTCTACACAAAACAATGTATCAATTCTCCCAAACTTAGTTTCTCTGGAGTTTAGTATCTTGGAAGCGCATGGATTTCATCGGCACGGTATCGGGTAGGCCTTTCTTCACATAGCGTTACACTTTCTCTGAACTCACAGGACTTGATTGGTTGATATTGTTGTACCAAGGCCAAACTCCTACATCTAAAGAGACACCCTGTCTTCCTACTTCTACATTACTGTCCGCTCTCTTGGCCCTACAACGTGCCTAACTCTCCCGCCACAATACCAACGTCTGTCCTTGCCGACTTGTGGAAGTCCGACACCAGGCACTCGCTTCATGACTGCTCCACACAAAACCCAGCCTCACTTTCACGCCCAAGGTATTGTTTCCACTCCACGGCCCATGGCGCACACTTCAAACAAGTTTCTGCAACTGCTGTATGAATCATCCGATCCTGTTTGTATGAAGCTGAACGCAAGGGGGGAGGGGGGGGGGAAGCTTGTTTGATCGCTGGGTTACGATCCAAGTTGGACCGAGTTACGCCATGGGTGACTCACGGCTGTTTACCGTGGCTACAGGTATTGTCCAAATGCAATTAGTCAATTAAGCGCTGGGTGAAAATGACATCGCAACACTCTGTGAAACAATCAATGATTCAGCAGCCTGATCAATACCTATTTCAACTTGGTTTTTTTGTCCATAGCATTTCGCTCCGTAATGACCGCTACATCTGTGACATCAAGCACGAGTGATGCCCTCCGTGGCCTTACAACACTGATCAGACATGGCTTACTCAACGCGTTCATCTCAAACTGTGACCGTGTGCGGCAAAAACCACGGACAATTTCACACTGGTATACACTGTGGACCACGCTCGAATCAAAACTTCGCGCACCGGAAAAAAAGAACTTGACGTGAGAAACAGCAAAGAGAACATGAAAATCAAACCCTCGCCTCGCGTGACACGGAGACCGGAACGTGTCGTTGGTATAAATCATGGCTCGAATAATTTCTGGGGGCGGCGAAGACTGGAAACATGACGTATCAGATCAGGGCGGTATCCGACTTTATATCCGTTAACACCAGGAAATGATTTACACGACGGCTTCTACAGCAATAGATCAAGCTTTTTTTTTAACGACACTTTTTGTTTCTCCCTTTTCTTTTTCTAGGGTAACCTGCACACACGTGTCAGCTGAAACTACACCTGATAATTCTACAGAAAGCCGTTCGCGCTGAAAACAGTGCATGTCAGTATTAAAGTGAGAAACACGAGTCATCATCCCGTATTTCCGTGTGTATGAGAACCGTTCAAACCCATCTGGAGTGGGTCACATTTTGGATTGTTCTGATCCAAACAAAACATTGTCTACACTGACATCCGGTGCGCTGTTCTACGTTTGTGAAACCAACTCCACCTAAACTGACGAACAAATCACACTTCCGGGTGAGAATCAGAGAGAAAACACAGGCTCTTGATGTTGTTAACACATCCGTTGACCCACCTGGCTACACAGACAACTGCCACTCACGTTTCCCGGGAAGGCACAGGGCGGAGAAACAGCTTCTCACCATCTGGTCAATAACCAGCGAAACACATCGCTAAATTCTAATTATGCACGTGTCTATACTAAACACCAGCACCAAGTAGTAGCAAGAAGGGACAGCGTGTATATCTGGTACTATGTCCGTACTGGTAGTGACTGAGAGGCGAGGTGTAAGTCCCAGTCTGTACTTATACATATACTGTAGCCAACAGCCGACCGTTCACTCTCGCTGCCTGTCAATTACCTCCCCGCACAATTCGTCCACTCGGCCCCCAGTACCTGGGCAGCGTAAGTGTCTGACACAATCTATTACCAGCCTATCTGTCGGACACTGCTCCAGGCCAGCTCTGCCGTGCCACTACACCTACACTTTGTACACGCTACCTGTAGACTTCAGACACTCAGTCCAGCACCAACAGACAACTCACGTGCCGCACACGGCAACGCCCCCACCCCCACCCCAAGCACCGACCGATAACTCCTACAATCTCCGGTCTCTGCTACACAGTGCCGGTGACCGCTCTACGTGAGAATGGAGTGAAAGGAACGGTGCCAAAACCATTTTCTCAGGCCAGGCTTTTTTAGGTTTGAGGTGGGAGGCAAAGGATGAGTGAAAGGGAGGAACAAAATTCCCCAGTGCACTCGCAGGTTTGTGTCTGGCACGTGGCTAAAACCATTTCCAAGCCCTCGGTCTCTGTCTTCCGTCCCTATAGCCTATTCACTTGTTTGGGTTTTGTTCCTGTACCGAAAACGGAAAACCTGCATGTTCAGTCTCAGCAGCGCCTTGTTTTGGTTTCTACCTTGCGCTGCAAAGCCTTGCATCATCATTACATGTAGCCGGTACAACACAGACTCTGTCCTGAGAGCCGCTGCAGTGCCGCGTACACTAAACAACTGTTGCCAGCAGATAGGCAATAACTTGAGCCCTTCTCCAGGAAAGTGCTGGATTTACCGTAGGGCGCTCGCTTTGATAACGATCATACGAAATCGATATGTGAGGGCGGCTGCTTTCAAGAGACCTATCGAGTACTTGATGACTGGATATAGCTTGAATATAGTCTTAGTACAGCCGTTTGCGTATGGCGCGAGCAAGCTGTTACCCCCCCCCCCCCCCACACACACACACACACTTCTGTGAGATACCCTCAGTGCACTAAAAACACCTAACAGATGGCATTCCTGTCTTTCCTTGCCTTGACACAGAAATAAAGGACGGATGATAAACACACTCTATTTGCGCAAGCACGCACCGCTGGTCATTTCAATTAGCTGGTGTAAAACTAACCCCTTCCATGGCAGCATTAACATTACCAGCACCTAACGTGTTGTATACTGACACCTGACCCTTGAACCCCATGTTCAGACCGCTAACCGCCCGGTACTTGTCTCCGCATGACGTCCATCAGCCATTACAGGCCCCGTTCAACACAATTTCACCCGCCTCCGATTACACGGCCGCCCACTGTCAAGTTTGATGTCGTATAATGAGCGTGACAGTGTAGCTGGGTCAGTTTGCCCCAAACATAAACCAACCGACTCTAAACACACTGTGGGCGCCAGGATTCCACTATAACCGTTAATCCCGCTAAGGTTCGCGTCAAATCCCTCCACACTGCCCTTACGTCAGAGTTGACATCGGGAGAGAATGGAACCAATTGTGGAGCGGCGTGTGTCATGTGACTGTCGGCCATGTCGTGTTGACATAAACTGGTGTCTGTGACAACTGTCCCACGCCTACAATGAACGTCTCGGATCCGCGTGTGAAAGATCCAAATCGGATTATGTTAAGGACCAAACTGTTGACACACCTCGACTCACAGGTCACTGTGAGCAGTCCTGGGGGTGTCCAACATTACACTACTGCACTGTTACAGCAGCTCAGGAGCTGGCACTGGGCCAACACAAGGCTAAAAGCGGGGCGCTTCATCAACCCGGCAATTCTTTTCTTTTCTGACAGCTGCATACAGCTAGCCGCTGCGTTTCAGTTCGATGCACAATAATAATTTGACTGTTCTGTCAGACTGCAGACCCATAGAGATCTGGAAGTGAAACCCTCATTTACCTATCGAGCAGTTATTATGACAGGGCAAAGCCAGTGTAGATTATGCTTCTAGTACAATACTCTCCTTGTTCTCTATCGCTCGTCCCACCCTGTCCAACCAGGGCTGTGACTGTCGTGTCCAGTGGCGTGAGGATAATTGATGGAACAGCCTGGGACACGCTAGGTGTCGCCCCCACTGACGTTCTTGTCGTTCCTAGGTCTCAAATTAACTCCCTTGGGGGTGGGGGGCGTGACGGTGGTAATTACCTATCTGTGTAGAGACAGCTGCTTACCACTCTTCCCTCCACGTCATTACTGACCAACATGGCCGGCTTTCGTCTCTCGGACAACATACACGGCAAAGTGTTTTCAACATTCAAACGATAATATCATTCAGGAACTTCAAGTTCTCTTTCTCAAATTTCCAACTGGGCTTCACAACTGACTGGTCAAAAACGTGATCTGGGCGGACTCTATGGTGATGCTGCTGCTGCTCAGTAATGATGATGATGATTACTGAACGATGTATATTACTCAGGACAAACTTATTACAGGAAACTTCCTCTACAGGTCGTTTGCCAGTAAGTCGGTCACGGGTCGGGTGAGGGGGGGGGGGGTGTTTACAAGTTTAACGTGCTTTTTCACCACGTATGGGTGATCTCAAGGACGGGGGAACGACTGAGAGAAAGGCCAGTACAAATATTTAGTCCTAGCCGGGATTCGAACTCACAACCCGGACACTGAAAGTCCAACGCTCTACCATTCGACTATCCCGGCTCTCCTACTCGATCAGTACGATACAGGTCAGGAACACTACCGAGAACTGGTGCCAAGTCTTCTTCTCCGCCATGCGGACACACGCTGATATACGTGGCTATTTCCAGACCATTTAGCGAGGACGTCTTTCAATTTGTCTCCCATTTACCGGCCGTCGGATTATCAGCTTCAGGGTGTTGCTGCACCGTGCTGACCGCCTGCTGACCTCCGCCAGCTGCTCCGTCAGGTCACCGTGTCTCCGGTGCACTTTGATAAGCACGTGACGATCGGGACAAGGTATCTCCAGCAGCATCACACCGCCGCGCCGCCGCCACGCGGATATGGAACTCACAATCAGAGCAGGTGAAGGACATGAGCAACCATGAACAATCAACTCACGTTGAAACTAAAATGAATCGTCAGTTTTGCATATAGATTTGGATGGTTGTTTCCGTGTTCAGTTTAGGCCGGGCCCTTTCCCACCGCACAAGGGTGATATCAAACAGAAGACAACGAGGAAAAAAAACAGCTCAAACTTCTACCTCCCAGTCGGTCAGCGGGACTGCACACAGATCAGTTCCCTGGTGACAAGGAATTCTCACTAACTTTGGAGGAATGTTCAGAAATAAATACACATACACAATATAGTCTACCACCACTTCAAACACTTCCACCTGGTTTGCAAAAGCACAATTTAAACCACACACACACACACAAGCAGTAAGTTCAGACACATGAACAGTACCGCAAAACACAACTCATTCCGCGGGCAAAGCAGCCATATTGCAGAAGCACGTGCTCACCGGCCCAAGTACTGAGCCGGAATCCTCACAGAGTTCGCGCGGTGGAGACGGGCGCACAAGAACCGAACCGTGTCACGCTACAACATCAAATCTGGATGTGGCAGCCAGATAAAGGTTATCGGATAAAATCACAGCCCCGGCAAAACATTGTGTGGTGTTTGTTCTCCAGGTTTTTCACACCTTCCTGACTACACGCACTGAGTGGCTTAACCGTATCACGGTGAACCAGATCTGTCCTATCTCCCACAGCCAGCTAGTGCACCGGGCACGTGCCGAACCCATTCTCCCTTCCCCCACCCCAAATCCATTCCCTTACTTCCCCACCCACGTCCCACCACCATCCCCCCCCCCTCCCCTGCCCTCCCTTCACCAAGATGCGCTGCATTTAGCTGTCTTGCAACAAAAAAGGAAAAGGCATCAAGATGTACCGGGGATGGGGGGGGGGGAGGGCAGGGAGGGGGTAGAGAGAAAAAAGAAGGGAAGGAAAAAGGAAGAAGGAAATGTGAACCACGTGTAGGAGGTCGGGCGTCGACAATATCCATCAGTGACTGACTACATCGCTTTCACTTTCCTCATAATCGACATGTACTCGCATCGCTGACAGCGTTTTGTTCTGTCTAACCTACAGTAGCGTGCTTGTATGAAAGGTTGGGGTGAAGTAAACCTGGTGGGAACTAGTCCATGTCAAACGGTAGGAGAAGGTTTCCCGGGGAAAGGATTTTTGTACGGTCTCGCGTCACACAGACCGATGACAATCCTTCATTTTTTAACGGTAGAATATTCTGACCAGTTTGCAACCTTGCAGAGGAACACACACACATACACACGAGAGAGAGAGAGAGAGGTGCAGACAAACAGCTCGCTACACCTTGTCAATCCAAGTAATTCACGTCTCTATGACTTCCTGTAGATGATGGATGGAGCAACAAAATCACGTGATGACGCCGTACAGCAAACTTTAATACGGAGTCGAGACACTGTTGCCTTTCCCGGCCTAGCTGCAAGGCACAATTACCGTTTTTCATATAGAGATTTGCACTCAAAGGTTCAAAGCGATTACATAATCATGCGCCCGAGACCGCACACAGACCCTCCTCAAGCGAACAGCTCATCCCGTTGCATTACTTTTGCTCCTGAAAACAGGCTGCTCAGTCAGTCGCAGTATCGATTGGCTGGCAAAACGAAATACCAGTCTGGTGGAGGAAAAACTTGAAGACCAGAGGGTTTTGTCTCGGCTTCAGTCACAGAAACAGGTGGCGGATCGCGGGGTCCTGACCGACAAGAAGCCAAGCGGCAGTCAGTCAGTGCTCAGTCAGTCTCCACGTGGCCATGTTGCTTCCAGACAAAATGGTCGGGCCATCAATCACCGGCTGCCAATTAGGGAATCAAGGAAAGAAGCTCACTACAAAAACCACAAGGCCAGGCCAGGCCAGGCCCAGCCAGCACTGATAGGAAATCGTGTCACGTCCCCCCCCCCCCCCCCCATCCTCTCCCTCCTTCCTCCCCCAAAATCGCTTGCCGCTCCGGCTTTGAGGGCACTGACTCCTTGTTCCAGTTGTTCTGTACTCACGCTAATCACACACGGGCAAAGCTTGGGCATCATCGAAGCACATCACAGCTTCCGAACAAAAAACAAAACCGAAAAAAAACACCCCCCCCCCAACTTACAGTACTTTAAAACCGGTTGTATTTGTGGTTACACATGAAGTAAATATAAGGAAGCAAATTAAACAGCAGCAGCAACATCACCACCTACCACTACCACCATGACAACCGTTAGGCCAAGTTCTGGGGGCAAAACGCGACGGCAAAGCAACAACAACAACAACAACAACAAGCCCCCCCCCCCCCCAGGTCTCAGTTTACTAGTGCTCCCAAGGTTTACTCTGAAAAACGTTTGTTCCTTCAGCACCCTGGCGACACTGTGATACCGAGACATTACAACGGCTCACACTACTACATCAGCCAGTTCACTCACTCAGTCATGGTTAAACTGACCAAGACACCCTAGTGACTGAGGTCCATTACAGACTCGAGCTGCACCACTGACTTCTGTCTACATCTTCTCCGTCCTAAATGAGGCTACTACTTATCGTACCTAATGCTTTTCTCGGCGTCAGCGAAAGTCTGTCTCCGCCGTGACGATAAATGTAAGCTCGCTATAACGATAGTTCCACAATCATGACGACGGAGTCTAGAGCATGGTCTATCGGCCAACAGGCGTGTAGCGATCAAGCCGGCCCGTCAGGACCGCTTCTCTCCCTTGATTCCCCGATCCCCGATCTGCCCCTGCTGCAAGTCGTGTCCATTAACCGGGACTAGGGTCTAGTTATCTCCCCTTAATGGACCCTGTTGTTTCTGTACATCAACATTAGGCCCCTCAACAACCCCCTCGTCTCATGTCTGCTGTCTGACCTCTGTCCTGGCACAAAAGCACTCAGCTGGTTCGTCAGTCGGTACGGATGCCGCTTGCCTCAGTGCCTGATGAGTAGCCATCAGCCAAATGAAGATGAAGACTCCGGAAAACCTGCCAGGCTCACTCACGGTACTGGATATAACCGAGCGCGGCCATATCTCCAAAGTGACCGATGCATTTCCTACAGATGGAGTTGCTGATATTCACGTGAAGAAAGCCTCCACAAGAGTCCAGGAAAAGAGAGTGATAATGAAGGAAGAGAAGTAGCGGGTACTGCCGAAGCTACCAGCACGCGGGCCACAACATGAACACTGATGGACAGAATTCCTTTAGTTTCTCAGCTCCGCATGTCTGGAACTTACTGTCAACCGAAATATGCAGTCTGTCCTCCTTGTCTCAGTGTCAAATCCAAGAAGTTACCTTTTTAACACAACCATTCTTCTGTTCTGCAGGTACATTCAGCCTGTATATTTGTAGTGGTGTGTGTGTGTGTGTGTGTGTGTGTGTGTGTGTGTGTGTGTGTGTTAGGGCAGTGAGTCCAGTCCTGTGAGAAAGTATTATTATTTATCAACACCCCCCCCCCAACCCACCCACACACATACCCCGACTGGCCCTTAAAGCCAACGCGAAATACCATACGGACGACTGAATACATCAACAAAAGCAAGAAGTTCTCGATTCTCGGAGGAACATTACAGCTTACTTTCTAAATTGCCTCTCTACAGAGAAACAGAGAAGCAAGTTATTACGACGGCCGGGCCAGATTTGGCTGCCCGTGGTAGTAGCAAGACTTTCCCGTGACTTATGTCTTCCTCTTCCTAGAGACTGAAGCCCAAGTGATGGCTGCCTACAGCCGACGGTTCCCCAAACAGATTTACCCAACTAATCCCAACATGATGAACTGTCTCTTTCCACCGAGACAAGCCACATACTGTCAACGCCCTCCACTACCATCACTTCCAAAGTACCACCCCCACCCACCCCCCTCCCCCCTCCCTGACCCGGGGACTAGAGGTGGCCACAAATCAGGCGACTATCGCGACCCTAGTCTCCAGAGTCCGGCATCGGTCACTGATGTGTGGACACAGTCGCTCCATCACTGACTGTCCGCTTCCTGTCGTCACAGGCCGAGCTCTGTATGGTGCCGCTCCGGGGCTGATCGTCTATCAGCGGGATGACACGTGACCGTGTCCCAGAATGCCCCACTCAATGTGGTGCGCCTAAATGAAATGGCTGAAAAGCGCAAAGTACACTGGTCCTTGGTTGATAGATGTGAGGAAGTCGTTATCAGTTTCTCCCTGACTGGAACGTATAGTACTGAACGTCAAGAAATAAATAAATAGACAAGCGATTACTCGACAATCTTAGAACGTCTAGTCGCCGCAGCAGATACAGTAAATTCCGCTCAGGGAAGTTTTACCTTCTGTCTGTTTGACATGCCACGTCAGGTCCAAACAAGGGAGTTTAGCACTGACTGACGACAGTTCGCCCGACGTCAATGCGATGAGAACGAATGAACAAGACAAGGGTGATCGGACAAAAGGTCCAATGGCTGCCGGCTTTACACTTCCAAGGCCCGACTAGAAATCAGTGGCCGTGACTAACTGTTAAACCCATCAGTATGCCGTTCACATACTGACCACCTCATGCTTAACGTCTCTCTAACACAACTTCCCCCTTTGCAGCCCGGGGGGTCGAGGAACCGGGGGGGGGGGGGGGTCGGGGCAGCGTTCTAATCACGAGCCTCACTCCCCCTGACCAGGCCAGACGCAGTTAAATGAATTTAGTGGACAGATTTACTGCGTGAAGTTGGTGAACAGTGACGGCCGGCAATCCAATACGACTGGACGGTCCGGACAGGGAGAGAAGACAGCGTCTGACCAACAACCACTATATCATTCTCAACAGTACACCGTGTGTGTGTGTGTGTGTGTGTGTGTGTGTGTGTGTGTGTGTGTGTGTGTGTGTGTGTGTGCAGAGAGAGAGAGAGAGAGAGAGGGGGGTAGGAGTTTAACGTCCTTTTCCACCACGTAAAAGAGAGAGAGAGAGATAGAGAGATAGATAGATAGATAGAGAGAGAGAGAGAGAGAGAGAGAGAGAGAGAGAGAGAGAGAGAGAGAGAGAGAGAATGACAATCCATGAACAAAACAGGTACCCCCCCAAAAAAAAAAAAAAAAAAAAAAAATTGTTTGTCATGCTGCTTGAGTTAACTCCACATGCCACCATGTCGGGCTGAAACTGTATTCACCATCAATAAACCAAGCACGCGAACTGGTATAAACACACGGCACCCTTTGTCCCCCAAACACAATATACAAATCAGGAAACAAGATAACACTGTCCAGAGGTAAACCCAACTCTCCCTTCACCCGAACACAGTAAACAATACATCACTACCTCGCTAGCATCAAAGGATGGTGCGCTCTTGTCACTGTACACTAAGAGTTTTCTCTCAGTTTTTCTTTCTTTCTTTTTTTTCCCCCTTAAAAAAGTGTATAATCATCAACATTTCACGACTGGAAGCACAGAAACGTCACATCTAAACACCTTCTAGCTCTCAAGATATCACTCATCACAAGCAAAAAAACAAAACAAAACAAAGAAACCCAACTAAACAAACAAACAAACAAAAACCCAGAATAGATTTGTATATTTACTGCAAACGGGTTACTGGAAGCGTAAATTTACTGATTCTTAATAATCAGAGGAAGAAAATATCAAACGATTGTATAAAATGTGTGTGTGTGTGCGTGTGTGTGTGTGTGTGTGTGACGGTGTGTGTGTGTGTGACGGTGTGTGTGTGTGTGACGGTGTGTGTGTGACGGTGTGTGTGTGTGTGTGTGTGTGTGTGTGTGTGAGAGAGAGAGAGAGAGAGAGAGAGTCCCCACTACCCATCAAGCAGTACAACTCCTTATAATGGCCAGGCCGTGTTTGCAGAGGAGAGAGTGCCAACGAAGCCAGGCGGTGTACACAGCCTAATGACCAAATCAAATCCCCGGTAACCAGCACAATAGAATCTCGCCTGCAGCTCACAGTCGGCACACTAATTCCCCCTCTCCCTCTCTCTCTGCCAACCTTCCTACGCTCCCAATATCCGACCCCAGAGCTGCTTTTGTGGAGAAACAACGCCTGTTTAAATGGTCTCCTGATTTGATGTGGACGTTGCAGATCTGGCGGCCATCGGGAAGACGTGTTCAGCACGAGTGACAATACTCGCTACGAGAGGACGTGAAATAGGGGCCGTGACGTGGGGTCTCAACTAAAGCACGGTAATGATCGCCAAATGAGGGGACAATTTCACTTCCTGAAAAAAAAACCCCACCCAAACCACAACTACAAAACAAATCCAAAACCCCAAATCACGTACACACTGAAACCCTAAGCTACCCTGAAGTCAGGGAATAATCTGGTGCAATGTGTTAAACTTAGATGCCTTGTCGTCTCAGACGGACGCGTTTAAAAACGACCAGGCTGGGAACATAAGAAAGAAAGGGGGGGGGGGGGAGTGCCCCCCTCCACATTTCCTCCGGCTACCGCACGTCTGTGTGTGCACATTTAATTTTCACTCGGAAGCATACAACCCACATGCCGAGGACCTCACTTTCCAATTTAACTGATGCCTGAAGAAGTTTCTGCCGATTAACACGTCTCAGCAGCAGGGGCGGCAGCAGCAGCAGCCATCCCTCGCCTTATCCGTTCGGCTTGTCACGGCGTGAAGACCTGGCAGGCGGACTCTGTAAGCTTGAGGACACGGGCAGGAGAGTCGTGCTAATTGTATGAACCTCGCCCCAGGAAACAGGAACGGAATGACGTAGTCTGAAGTTCACGAAAACGATGTGCTCACGACTAAGATACTGTAAAACCCTGAGAAGTTTCAAATTTACACGTCTGACAAACAAAACAAAACAACAACTAAAACTCGTTGTCATCACAAGACTGAATACAACAACCAGGGGAAAATGTTCTACAACTTCTAAATCTAAAACTTAAAAAAGAAGGGCTCCATCCACGACCAGCAATCTTCCTGAAAGACCCGAAATTCGCTACCCGCCTTTACTAGACAGTGAGTGTCAGACTCATCTGGGAAAAAAGACCTAAGCGTTATGGATTTTATAGATGATTATGTCCAAATGAAAGCAGCGTTCTCCTTCTGCATCGCGTGCCTCAAATACCTACTTCTACTGATCAGTTATAGCGTATCTTGCGATGTCCTGTGTCTGCCTTACTCACTCTCAGTCATACACTCTTTCACAAGACCAGCTCTACCCGCCCAGACACGAACACAATCAGTCTCTACCACCCTGAGGTGGTCAACCTATCTTGGTTTTGGTCGTGGTGGAGACGATGGTGGTGGCTGTCGTAGTGGGGAGGGGGTGGGGGTGGGAAAGAGGTTTTGGTGACTGTTTGGGGGGGGGGGGGGCTGTGGGAAGGAGGAGAGATGGAGAGGGAAGTTGAGGGGCGCTACAAACCACCTTGAAGGCGACACGTCCGTGGACGAGTGAGGGAAATCGATGGAAGTAAATGAATTTCACAGCGACCCGGGGCCCGCCGGCATCACCACGCTTTCTGTACAGACAGTTCCCCACACGACACCGACCACAGCGACAACCTGACCCCCGCCAACACGACACATGATCTGCATGAGACGCTAAACCCTTCTCTCGTGTGACCTTTAAAAAAATCAGTAGCTAACCGCAGCCAGACATCAGTAGCTAACCGCAGCCAGACATCAGTAGCTAACCGCAGCCAGACATCAGTAGCTAACCGCACCCAGACATCAGTAGCTAACCGCACCCAGACATCAGTAGCTAACCGCACCCAGACATCAGTAGCTAACCGCACCCAGACATCAGTAGCTAACCGCACCCAGACAGACACAAACTCAAACAAAAAGATTTTTTTGGCAACAACTTCTGACGACCTGACTAGGGATAGAGAAACATGGTTTGTTACTTAGCACAAATCGCCTTGCAGAGAGGTTCTCATTATTCTTGTCGAAGTGTGAAACTACAGCAAAATGTTCTTGGTCTCAATGTTATGTAGGGATTATCTTCAGTCTCGGTAAGCTCCTAGCATAACAACTGTCCGCAGACCACTTCCTCCTACAATGTATAGGGTGATATCAAAGACGGGGCAACGATGACGATGAAAAAGCCAGCACAAATATTTGGCCCCAGCCGGGATCGAACGCACGACCCGAGCATTAGAAGTCCAACGCTCTACCATTCGACCACCCCGGCTCCCCTCGTCACGCTGACGAGTAGCGGACATGTACTATGACACTTTCAAAAACGCCAGCATCACCAACCCTCTCAAGAGTTGCACGTCCTGCGGGTTGTTGGCGTAATCACATCAACAGAGCTTGGGGTCAAGTCAGGCTGTTTGTTTCAGGGACACTGCTTTGCGAGTGTGCTAGTATGTAGTGACGTTTGTTGTCACCAAAAAGCGTGACGATAATTTTTGATCATGCATTTGTAGGGGTGACTATGATGCCTGAGGCTAATAGGGAATATAATATATAGGCATTTTGAGACCTCGTGCTTTTGTATTGTTTGACCAGCAACAGGCTGTGTTTGGACATAGACTCTGCACACGAACACTGGACACACTGTTTAACCAAAAGTAGACTAAGTGTGACATACAACACCCAGACAACACTGACTGAAGTAGTTAGTACCTGAATGTAGGCCCGGTGGTGTGCGGCGGCTATAGCGGCCTTGGCATTGAGCTGCTGGAAGCTGGCCCGCCCCTGGAGACCCGGTACGTGGTAGCGGGGGTAGCGGTGGTTCAGCAGCTCGGCCAGTTCTTCAGACAGGGGATCCATGTCGAGCGACAGGTCGACAGCATACTCCACAGGGTACTCCCGCCCTTCCGCCATCCTCACACACTCCCTCGCTAAACGCTCGGTGTCAAGACTCAATCCATGACAAGTCTCGCCTAGACTCGGTAAGTCTCGGCGTGAAACGTGATCACATGACCGGCGATACTTGGTGAACTATTGAGCGCATGACAATGGACAACAGTATTTCCAATCCCGGTTTATTCTGGGGAGTAAATCTCAACACATTATACCTTTTCACATAGTTATCGTTATCTCCTTCAAATGCTACACCACAGGAATATGAGACTCCGGATCAAAATTCTTACTCGACAATCTGCTCAAACAGACAAGTCAGTCTTGGTAGTTCACTTCAACTCCACGCACAAAGGAAACATTTGCACTGCGAGATAGTTGATACACGCTTAAGCATCAAACTGTCTCACCACGATAATTCACAGTTTCAAATTCAGTTCATACCATACACTCGTGTTTGAGGTATGCAGGTGGCAGACCACCGCTGCCAGGCCACACAATTCTACACTGGCGCTCTATCTCTCACTCCGCTATGTTCACTCGTGATCCAAATGCACAAAACAAGCTGTCTTCACTGACACCATAAAATAAGCTTTCTCCACAAGAAGACATAAAATACAGCTGTTGTTTCCTTTGGCAGGTCCCGAGCGATGCAGTTTTTCCCTCCTCACAGAAAAATCAATTTTGACGGCGCGATGTGTCAGGTGGAGACGCACGGAGTGTTTCCTGAAGGCAAGCTGTTTCCTTGAGATTAGTGCGAGCTACTGTCAGTCACTGTTCGTGTGACAGTGGAGGAAATAATCACAGGGGTAGGTTATGGAAGACCCGGTCACTGTAGTTGTTACTGCTACCATCAACAGGTAGGCTGGAATATGCACGGCATTTGAAACAAGACACTATTATCACACACACGTTTCTAGCAAACAGAGTAGTCAGTGTATGCAGAGCACGGTGTTTACTCGCTCATAATGTGCATGGGACAAATTCAGAGAGAGAAAACATGAAAAACAACCTTGGCGTACTGCGACAAAGACACTGACTGCTGTCATCCATGTATTTCTACAAAACTGAATTAGCACGATGTCCTCACTCACAATCAGACTCATACAAGCAGCCAGCTCCCAGACACGGGGAAACATAAGAAAAGAAAAGAAAAAACACTAGGATGTTTTTTTGTGTGTTTTTATCCGGCACGGAGCCGTGTCTCTGTAAGGGTTCTCCGGTAGGAAAGATGACTAGGGGAGATAACACAGGGCGTGGATACAGCGACTTGTGCCTTATCTACCTTGAGTCTCGGAGCATGTCCGCCCATCACAAAAAGTACTCATTATGCGCAGTGATTTCAATCAGACTCTCTCATTATCATAATCACTCCGTGAGGAAACTTCCATCCTTTCACCTCTCGTGAATATTCATAACACGGCTTCGCTACGTCCGAGAACTGGAGTAATGCAGGCCATCCTTTATTGTCAACTGAACTAGGGGGAAAAAAAAATCCGCGAACACGCGTGACGTTAAAACGTATAACCTTGATCTTTGGTTTAGCAGTAGTGTCCTTAGTTTTAAATTAAGCCACAGGTAAACACTGCTGTCAAGTTTTAAAGGAATCTTGGCTCCTTGAGTAAACACGTCAATGTGTGTGGTCTTTCTAGAGATAAAGTCACGGTGACAGACGGTCATCCTGACGACTGCTTGCCAAACAATATTATCTTTCGTCAAGTGCGAAATTCCTAACTCCGAATTTTATGACACGTTGAATCTCCATTAGTTTTCCACAAGCTATCTACCTCATTCAGTCTGTTAAAACGAACGCGTTCCACTTTTACTCTTTATTTCAAAAGTTGACAGTACTCTCACCCCCGTATGTCATGTCACGTTAACTTCACTTTTGGGTGAGGACACGACAGAACAGCAGCAAAGCCACAGTACCAGATGCACCAGTCTAGATACTTTATATTTCTTCTACGATCTTCACATTCCTCTCTCTCACGTCCTACCAAGTCAGTTTGGGGTTGTGGACACGTGGCCTCAGTTTAAAAAAAAAATCATATTAATTTAAATCTGGCTTAGTGTGAGTGTTTTACTTTGATTCTACTCGTGTTTGCTGCAGTGAGAGCCGTCAAGGAACCGTTAATCTTGCCGGATTTCCGCTTACAGGGCTAACACCGAAACGAGTAAAAAAGCGTGGGCTACTCGCGCGCCGTGTGAAATGTATTACACACATTCCATGGACTACAAATCATTGGCCATTTACTGATCAGCTTTGTGTGACGTGCAAATGAACGCAGCTAGCCGACTGTATACTGTCAAATAAAACAGAACTAAGTACAAAAAAAAATACCATTGTAACCTTACCTCACACTTTCCACACTCAAATAATAAGAACAAAAGGCAAAACGGGGGCATTCTAAAATTACTGCATAATCCAATCAATGGGGCTTTACGTCAATGTTCTGACATCTTGAAAGGGACCTTTTTCTGCGTCAGTTTTCGACTTATTGCTGGCTATGGAAGGGGGGGGGGTGGTGGGACAAAAACAGGCTTTTCCCTTATTACACCGGCATCAGAGTCTGGATGGAGCGAGCACTGGAAACACGGGTCTAATTGCTAGCCGTGTGTCGACAAAATGCTGAAGCACAGTGATGGCCTAAGCAAACAGTGTCACGGGGAGAACCCGTCTTTTCTGATCAATCTAGCAGGGCGAAAAAAGTTT
Organism: Batillaria attramentaria; assembly: GCA_018292915.2. Classification (NCBI taxonomy): domain Eukaryota; kingdom Metazoa; phylum Mollusca; class Gastropoda; family Batillariidae; genus Batillaria; species Batillaria attramentaria. The sequence goes on from JACVVK020000229.1 coordinate 878,539, forward strand.
GCGTTCCGATGTAGTGAATATGGCTTTTCCAGGTAGAGGTGCATTTTTGTGCGCTAGCCCCGGCAGACGACAAAAAGGCAACGCCCAAGCCAGGAAAATCAGTCTGTATAAAGATTTGTCTGGTGTTTTCTGAGGGGAGGGAGAACTAGCAGACTAGACTTTTGGCTTCAGTGATGACATGAATCATTGGTAGCATCTCTCTCTCTCTCGCTCCCTCCACAGCCGAACGGTAAAGCGTTGGAATTTCGATGCTCGGATCGTGAGTTCGAATCCCGGCTACGGCCAAATATTTGTTCTGGCCTTTTTCTCCTCCCCAGTCTTTGATATCACCCTTACGTGGTGGAAAAAGACGTTAAACTCCCAAACACCCACCATCACCCACCCTCCCCTCCCCCAAACCCCCCTCTGTCCTAAACACACACAGGGCATTGTCTACAACTGATGCATCTCGCAGTGTATTTTACTGTACGCCAACTTCAGCATCATACAGTTTAGGTGCATCTAGCCACCGTGGATCAGACTCTGGTTCCAGCCCCGTCATGGCCACCGTTTGCAGTCCCCCACCTCTCCCCCCTCCCCTCCCGCAATTTTCAAATGACATGAACTCCCATTCCGCACGGCTCACATTTATTTGGTACTGGACAGAACGCATCCAGACGAAGGACTGTTAATGAGGTTATACGTAAGCACGTGCGTCGCCAACAAAAAGTCGTATTTCTGTCTCGTGTCACACTTTGTCTGCTGACGGTACGTGACATGACACGATGACCCGGCGTGAGGTCACGGCCTCTGTGACAAACTACAACATCTATCAGAAGACTGCCTCTTCCTGCAAGACACCAAGGAGAGATTCCGGGGGATTACTATCGCTGAGGTCAAGGACTTCATGAAGCGCGGGTCGCGCGCTCTGTCATTTGAGCTTCAATCTATGGACGCCGGCACGTGAAGCAAAGCACTTGATGCGCCCTTCTAAAACACCATTTGTTCTCACGTCGATTCCCGCTCGATGGGGCTATGTTGACACAACGCTCTCTCTCTCTCTGACACAACTCTCTCTCTCTCTTAACACAATTCTCCTTCTCTCTCTTACCCCCCCCCCCACCTCCTCTGTCTCACACACACACACACACACACACACACACACACACACACACACACACACACACACAGTTCTCTCTCTGTGTAAAGCATGGGTCCATAGCACTACAGAGAAGCTGGGCTGTTAGCGTCGAGCGGTTTCCATGAGCACAGAACCACAATGCATCAACGGACAATACCAGCTTCCAGTCACGGAGATTAGGTCTACGGTTTCCTATCACAGTACAGCTTTCTCACACAACTCCCACATTGATCTGCTCTCAATGTACTCCCAGGGTGGACAAAGATTTCTTTCACCGATAATCTGATAAATGTCCACGTGATTTTTTTTTTCTGACAGGTCCACGTTTAATATATATATATATATATATATATATATATATATATATATATATATATATATATATATATATATATATTTTAAACAATCGAACTCGATCTGCTTCGGTTTCCGGGCTAGAGAGAGAGAGAGAGAGAGAGAGAGAGAGAGAGAGAGACAGACAGAGAGAGAGGAGAGAGAGAGAGAGAGAGAGAGAGAGAGAGAGAGACAGACAGACAGACAGACAGACAGACAGACAGAGAGAGAGAGTGGTATCATCACAATCCGCTTTATAACTGTTTCCACTCGCACACAATCAGCACGTGCATCACGCGAGGTTGAGAGGGCCGTGGCCTGTAGTTTCTCAATCAATCCGCGTTAGACCACAGTCCGCTGACTCCGGCACAGAGGACCACAGCTGCCGACCTCCACCTTCCACACACACACACACACACACACACGACGGCAAAAAAAGGTCATTCATAAACACACGGTGCGGAAATCCCAGACGTTAACTGCTGCTGGGGGACACACATTCATGTCACTGCCATCAAAGCGCGCTTATGCCACGACTGATGGAGTCTTCTGTATGAGACGCACACGGCATTATCGTTCGTCTTGTGAAGAACCGAATACGAGAGCCAGTCCCACTTGTAGCCCAATGCTGACAGCTGGGTTTATATGGTTATCACGTCAAGACGTCCAATGTTTACCTTGGTAATCGAATGAGCGTGAACAAGGTCCTTTTTTTTTTTTTCTCCTCCTTCCGCAGACCACGGTTTAACAAATCCGTAACCCAACATCCGTGATCGACCACACGTGTTGTTTTACAAGACTCGCAGTTTTTTTCGGTCGAAGTCAGCACGACCGCACGCTTGTCAATGAAATCCCGTTATCAGCTGCACACTACTTGGAGGACTCAGATGACACGAAACGACAATCAACGCTGGCTATACACTAAACACTTAAAAAGGCCTCAACAAAAGTTGCACGTCACAACTTCACCCGATGGAAAGGGAGACTATCTGGAGACAAAAGCCAAGGAAACAACTACCTGTTACACTGGAATCTCTCAACACTTGCGCGCACTTCAAGCTGCCAGACACATTACGACGTTGCCTCAATCCCTCGCTCTTTCCCAACTCCAGCGCGTGCAGCTGACTGTCTCCTGAGGCCGGGAGATACTGCCACTGCAACAGCCTCCGCCACCGTCTGGCACCGCCACCACTGACACGAACAACGACCACAGCCACCACCACCACCACCAACCACTACTACTACCAAGCGATTACTCCTCTCACTGTGCACGCTCTCTCTCTTTTCTCCTCTCGCGGCGGCGACACAAGGACGCACTCACACAGACACCACAACGCACACAGCCTCCCCCCCCCCTCCTCCTGACGCACGTGCAGTCGCGTGCGATGTTGGGAGGTCGTCGATGCGGTAGGGAGCAAAACTGTACCTAGCGCCCCCCCCACCCCCCCCCCCTTTCCCCATCCCCTACCCCGGGGGGTGTCCACTTACGGATGGGCAGGGACAGGAAGGAGAGTGGAGGAGAGAAATGGGCGGACGGTGAGGAAACACTAGTTTCGTGCTTCCGACCGTGAAAAACCCCGTCTCTTCTTGTAGGGGAGAGTGGACGTCAATGATTCGGCCTTCTTTTCCTACACTACACGACCCTAATCTCAACTAACTGCGCTCTGTGCAAGCGAACGACTGCGGTTTCTGTGCAGACCGTGAAAAACCTGTCTCTTCTCGTCAGAATGAGGACGCCAAATGGGGCTCTTTTTCCGTAATAGGTTTCTCTACGCGACGCTAATCTCAAGAAACTGTCCTCTGTGTTCAGTTCACGGTAACTACTGACAGGGCATTTGGTCTAGTGTCATCTGACTTCGGAACCTAGCTGCCTGGTTCGAGTCCCCGGTGGGCAGGGTTATGGTAGGACTTTCTTACCATATATCGAGTCAAATTCATGTGCAGACTCATTTACACTGCCCGTCTCGCTTTCACTCGTGCACAAACGCACGCACAATATCAAGTGTGCATGTTTAAAAATCCCATTTCAAACGGAAGGGGCCGCGGGATGGAAAACAGTTAACCAGCATGCACAACTACACTGACAATGGTCGTCAGTGTGTTGACGTTGGTCAGTTCACTGGGAGAAAGAAGAGAAGGAACGTGTACCGTACTTCCGCGTTTTCTGTTGTGAACGAGCGAATGGAGAGAAATAGAAAGCAGTCTCTTCTTGCAGGAGAAAAGACGTCAAGGCGCAGCATGTTTCTCCCCAACTACGTTCTTTCTGCGCCACTCCTAACTGCAGAAAAACTCCCTGTAAAAACGTGCGGTCACTCTACACTGAGCTACTGCGGGTTTTTGTGGTGAACGAACGAGTGGGATTTAAAAAAAAAAAAACGACAGAAAACCCCCGGTTTTTCCTTTCTACTCCAGAAACAAAACACGCAAACTATTGACTCTGGCAGGCACCCGAATGTACAATGTATCCAGGCAACAGAGTCTCCGGGGACCTTGTATTGTTCCCCTTGGCTTTGGGGGAGTTTTGCTTTGAGAAAATGCATCAAGTTCCAATGAGTAAATGGATCAAAGTGGGGCGGACCGCTAGCAGGGGACGTGGAATTTCACACTTGAGTGTAGCAGGAATTTGAAACAGATCAATACAAGGTTTGCTGACACGCACGCGGACCGCGCTGGCGTAAAAACCACACAACGGAATCGACCTGGCGCTGACAATGGAGAATCCCGACATGTACATCACGGGGACACACACACACACACACACACACACACACACACACACACACACACACACACACACACTGGTATATCATGCTGGCAACTGGCTAGTAGAGTATGTGGAAATACTGGCATGATACTGGCAAACTGTGCCATACATGTACTACAATACTGGCAAATACAGGTATGCTACTGGCAAATAACTGGTGCAGTTGTGGCAAATGCTGGAATGATCATGGTAAATAGGCTTAATACTGGCACATACTGTGGTTAAACGTAATTGCCACCGATCACGATTTACTCAATGTTTGCTAAGGTTGATTTTCTGTCCATGGCTTTTGATGACAACCCCGCCATTACTCAATCCAAAGCACTGTGAGCTGACCCAAACAGGCACGCACACGTGAACCGCGCGCATTCACCGCATTCACCCACACACTAGACAACATTAACACATTACAGTCACGAGACTAGTATCCCTATTTTCACAGATCCAAATGTTCTGTTACAGGGAAGCCGCTGAGCTATGCATATTGCACTATATTACCGGGTGTCACATAACACAGAACGTGCTGTATCAACGCGCGCAGCACAAGGTGCAAGTCCTACTTTGCACGTGCTACCGGTATGGGGGCGACAAACTCCGACCCGATCATACACAATGTGTCGTCATGAATAATCGATGTAGTTTCTCCCCGCCCCCTGTCAAAACGTGCCATACAGTGGCTCCCCCTATCTCCTATCCTGTCATCTCATCGATATCAGAGTCAACACTTCGGCCCGGGCGCTCGCCGCTTTTGTGTCTGAAGACCTGTCAGAATGGAACACCCAGTTCTGTCATTTACGTCATAGCCACAATCTACTGGGATCCTGCTACACGATCTGTCAGTTCTGTCATTTACGTCACAATGTACAGAAATCCCGCTACAAGATCTGTCAGAATGGAACACCCAGTTACGTCGTTTACGTCATAGCCACGATGTCCGCAGATCTTGCTACAAGACCTGCCAGAATGGAACGCCCAACTGTGTCGTTTACGTCATAGCCATGATGTACACAGATCCTGTTACACAAAACCTATCATAGTGGTACACCCACTTATATCGTTTACGTCATAGCCACAATGTACACAGATCCTGCTACAAAACGGACACCACTAACATATTTATGTATGTTCCACAATGTACACAGATCCTGCTACAAAACGGACACCACTAACATATTTATGTATGTTCCACAATGTACACAGATCCTGCTACAAAACGGACACCACTAACATATTTATGTATGTTCCACAATGTACACAGATCCTGCTACAAAACGGACACCACTAACATATTTATGTATGTTCCACAATGTACACAGATCCTGCTACAAAACGGACACCACTAACATATTTATGTATGTTCCACAATGTACACAGATCCTGCTACAAAACGGACACCACTAACATATTTATGTATGTTGGAATGTCTTCTCAAACTAAATAAGGAAATTGTATCTAAAGTGGTCCCACATATCATGAAAAGAAAGAAATCCTGAACGAACTGACTTGCATTTGTTTGCAACCACGTCCGATCTTCTTTCTTTCCTTGTTCCCCATCTCTCTTTCTTTCTTATTCCCTTTTTTTTTCTTCTTTCTTTCACTGGCGTCATACACACACCTGTTGACTCTCCTTTGCAACATCACCCCCGCACACATTTTCAAAGAGTTTTCAAAAGTGTGTTTGTTATTTAACTTTGGCTTTTTCACGCCAATCTGGAAATGATAAGAGAGAGAAAAAAACCCAGACATTTGTTCATTAATCTTTAGGGGTTTTACGTCCATTCGGAAACTGATTAGAGACAAAAACTTACGCAGACGTCTTCTGTGTTTAGAAAGGCGGGAAAGTGAAATCCCTTCCCAACGCCTACAGAATGTCAAAGACACTGTCAATTATCTTTCCACCCAGACGACATTTTTCACTTTTTACTTTCGCCTATTCCCAATCCATTTCACGATACCTCCACAGTGGCTCTGTACGCGGGGACACGAATGTCGTTTTTCAAACTGGAACATTTCTGTCGCTCCACTGCCTTTGTCCACGAGACACGACGCGGGCCTGCCGACGTAATGGTGATTTTTCTCTGCATTTCCTCCATTCGTATTGTCAGCAGCTCTGTCGGAGTTCCCCCTCCACGAGAGACTTGTTCTTGGAGACAGACTGGCAACGTGACCAACCATGTAGGTTCGAACAGAAATGTGTCATGAATATGATAATCTAAGTTACGAAGGGATGTTGTCAAGCTCTGCCGACCAAAATTAGTTACAGTTGCGTATAATTTGGTATTTCTTTCCACAAGGCCTCGACTGGAAGGTGGGTGGGTGGGTGTTTGGGGGTTTAACGTCCTTTTCCACCACATAGGGTGATATCAAAGACGGGGCAACGATGAAAAAGCCAGCACAATATTTGGCCCCAGCCGGGATCGAACTCACGACCCGAGCATTAGAAGTCCAACGCTCTACCAATCGACCACCCGGCTCCCCGACTGGAAGGAGAATAAGGATTATAAGAGTTATCGTCTTGACAGTGTTGGCATTTTGACTTCCAGTGACACCACACTCAGTGCACCAAATAACCCTGTCCATATGATGACATAGAAAAGTCTGCGAAAGTTACGATGTTCCAGACGAAACCCGACCTCTCAACGTCCTCTCCACTGTCTTCCTTCTAAAGCCTCCATCCTACCTTCTCGTTAGACGTGTCTTTGTAGACAACTAGATCCTTACTGTACGGAGGGGACAGAAGGGTGGGTGGGGGTGGTAGTGTTGCGTGTGTGTGTGTGTGGGGGGGGGGGGCGAGGGGGGAAATCGTGGTAATAATGACAACAGTTCACACTGCATGCCTTGTTCCCCTCATCAGCGAGACTTAACGAGGCGAGGCGGGGTTGGACAGAAGTGCCAGGGCCCAGCAACTACAGGTACCACCCAATTACTGCTGGTCAGGACACAGGGATAGTTTACAACAGCAGATAACGTCACTCGACAAACTTCCTACACCACACTGGGAAAACTGGGAGAGAACGAACTTTGTTTAACAACGGCGATGATTTGACAACTGATCTGCCTGTTTTCATCAATCAGCCGTTGAAAACAAACTCAAAACTTAAAAAAAAACAAAATATACATATATAACATTAATATAATATTGAACTTGCAGGACTACAAATAGTTGTTGCCGAGGTGCAAGTGGTGTGTACCGGTTGTAGTCTAGTCTACAACATGCTGATAGGATTCACATAAAGTAAATGTTGAAGACAAACTTGATAATGTGCTGGAGCAGCAACAACAGGGAGTGAAATGGCGCGCGGAAGAGAGGGGGGGGGGGGAAGAAGGGAGGGGTCGGGGTCTGTGATGGAAACGCAATGCAAGAATTAAATATAGCGATCCTGATGACCAACAAAACTGGAAAATATCATTTCCCCAGTATTCTTTCCCATCAACGTCAATGTAATGAAAACCAAAACCGTTCTCATCATCACAGAGAAAATACATTCCTAATAAGGTGTTATGACAGATCCACTGTCGGCCTGGATCAAGTGACGTGCACGTGTTAATCCAGTTTGTGCTGACGGCGACAAATGAATACTATCGAATTCCCATTAGCTTGGGAAAGCTAGCTGCTAGCACTGGAATACTGGAAACAGAGACGTTGAAACAATCAGCTGAACTCTACCTCATGCCCACAAGGATTGCATAACATTATCCGATCAGAATGACAAAAGGAGTGTTGGAAATGTGCTCTTGGTTACAGCAAGCAGTTCAATCATGTATCAGAGGGCATGGTACACACACACACACACACACACACACACACACACACACACACACACACACACACACACACACAGACAGAGAGAAGAGAGAGAGAGAGAGAGAGAGAGAGAGAGAGAGAGAGAGAGAGAGAGAGAGAGAGAGAGACTGACTGACTGAAACGTTTATTTCAGGATAAGGACTTGTAGGCATGGTCTGCCTATCTTACAAGCTGTCCTGCTAATCTACGAACAGAGAGAGAGAGAGAGAACAGAAAAGCGGTGTTGTAAACTCCGAGCTAACATAGAAGACTACGAGCTGTCATCGAATCTCAGAACAAAGGCAAAGCGCTACCGCGAAAGGACGACTCCACTCCTGTCAATCAAAAGGGTCGAACCCCCCAGACTTCAGCCAATCGCGTCCTGCGGCATAATGAGCACAAGGCATGGCATGGTGTGGCAAACTTACTTGCCAGTCACCACAAAGAGGGAAGTCATGTAGTTTGGTATGACGAGCACATGGAAAGCAGTAAGTCCATTAACGTCATTTGTGAAAAAAAGACCACTACGTCAATCTCTTTCATCTTGAATCATCTGTTTTTACCCATACAAGTGACGTCATGGACGTACTGTGTTCTACCAATACACGATAAAGTAGTACAGGAGTGCGGCCTTGACCTCGGGGCTTGCCGATTGGAGTCGTCTATTACTTCATCGACCCCCCCCCCCCCCCCCTGTCCTAATCACCATCACATCGTACGAGAAAAAGGCAGGAGTAAGCAGTATTACCAATGTTTTTCTTTCTGCTGGGTGGATACATTGACACTACACAGACACAATCATAGTGTCTTGCTCGTGCAGCCAACTCTCCCTGCGTCCCCAGTCGTGAGTCGTCAGACAACCAACGTCATTAGACAGTCGTCACGGAAATGTAATCTGTAGTCCTTCTTGTTGCATGGTTGTGTTGTGGAGATGTTCAATGTCGGTTATGCTGTCATTCCGGTGTCAAGTTACCTCATTAACCTTTTCCACAGGTAATTACATCTAAACGGCTCACATTTCCCTTCCTTTTTCTTTGTCTCGCAAACGAATTTTTCTTTTCCATTTTATCAAGTACAGAATTATCTCGTCTGACAATGGAGCGGGTAGGTGAGGTGAAGGGAGGGGGTGGGGTGGGGTGGGGTGGGCGGGGGAGGGACGTTGCTGCTTTCAGTCGTCCTGCACGTGCGTCCCGAGCGAGAAAAGTCACGGGATCTGGCGAAGAATGACTGATGACCGTCTGCCGGGGGTGTCGCCCTGGCCAAGACAAACAGGTCTGGATGGAGCATGTGACTACTGTCGGTACGGGGTGTCTGTCTCGCCAAGCTCCTGCACCAAGCTCCTGCACCAAGCTCCTGCTTATACCGGGCCACGTACACCACACTGTCCCTAGATAACATTCTCAGTGCCCGCTGTGATCCATTCTCTCGTGTCCAGAGATCCAAAGATTTAGACAGTCCCCACAAACCTCCGGAACAGTCTGTACCAACTAGACATTCTCAGTGCATGAAATAGACATTCTCAGTGCATGAACTAGACATTCTCAGTGCATGAACTAGACATTCTCAGTGCATCAACTAGACATTCTCAGTGCCCACAGTGATCAATTCGCTCGCATCCAAAGGTTAGAGAGACGTCGCCTAGGCAGGAGTAGGCAGAATGGGTCACTTCAAACGGAGGGCTGTAGGGAGGAATCTTATTGGAACTGTGGTCTTTGAGCGATCAGACGGGTGACTGGCTGCTCTATCAGTCTGATGAGAACTGTCAACGCCACAGACATTCGGTATGACACACGTGACCTCAGCCATCTTGTCAAGACAAGCGAGCAGTCGGAGATGTCTGGAAGTTCACTGCGCTGGCATATCACTTACCAGACTTATCCCCCAACAAAATTTAATGATATTGTTTGTTCTGGCAAGGAGAATGCTCATGGCTGGAATTCTACCCTCTGGTGTCGTTTTGGAAGACGGAAACCAAGTCTTAAGATACTGCATTCATGCACACCATACAGGGCAACGTAACACACACACACACACCACACACACACACACACACACACACACACCACACACACACACGGGTCTTGCCGGTAATTACTGGGGACTGACTGAGTTTTTTCGGGTTTAAAGCCGCGCAAGCAACATAGACTAATTGGCGACAAAAACAAAAACGTAACATTGAACAAAAAATGCAAACTGGTCCTCGGGGTAGTGTAAACCTAGGACATGCAGGACACGCTGCACCTTCATGCTAATTCATCGAAATCCCGATCACGGTAAATACAGGTGTTCTAGAAACAAACCGCTCAGCTCAGTCCTATTGGGATGAGGGCCATCCCGAACTCTCATGTAAAACGAATCAACAAAGCTCTGGCACGCTTTATGACCCTGTCTGCCTGTTTCGCCTTTCAGCAAAAACCCGCCAATCATTACGGCCAGCATGACGGGCTGTCTATCAGGATTCCACACAACAGATCCATTTAGTGCATAAAAGCTGCTGGTGAGTTTGCTGACGCAACCCTAATCGGCTCCCAGTGTGAGTGTCGGGGCACACAGTTTGTCTGGTGCCGCCGTCCGCCGAAACGAGACCGGCTAGCACGGGGTGTAAATGCAGTCAACATGCACTCGAGTGTTTCTCGTGTTACGTACTCTGCTTCAAAAGTAGCACCACAAAGGCAGAGTGTTTCCGAAACAGTAGCACCGAGTGCTTGCATTTGAAATTTGAGTAGCACCTAGTGTTTCCAGCTGGCTTCGGTCTGTCGGTGTGAAACTGGGAGAGGGGTCGTTTGTCAGCCTGACGACGACTTCAGCCAACGCGTTACTACAATACAAACACGTACGTGTGCACGCTTATATTTCAACCACATGGCTTTGCAAGAGAACAATCATTTGTTGAAGTGGGGGTAACACCGGACACACTCACGTCCATTTTGCTTCCAGCCCGTGTGACTGTGTGTGTGTGTAATGCAGGCATCTAACGCCATCTAACCCTGTCGGGAGGGTCGGGGACTGGCCGACAGGGGAGACAACAAGAGGCCGATCAATGACGCACCTGACTGACACACGCAAAGCTACCTGTACCTGCCTTCCCTGTTCCTCTCTCCCACACCAGGGGTAGGTCACCCAGACGTGTGGGTGCACCAAGGAAGCTCACTCGTGACAGCCCCCCTCCCCCCTCCCCCCCCAAAAAAAAAAGGGGGGAAGAAACAACGAGAGAAAAAACCTGCTGCAGCGTTGCGTGAGGATACCCCGTCCTTCCATTCCCATCCAGTTTTATTCTTCCCTTGACATTCTTCCAGTTCTCAAATCAACTCGTTCAATCCGTTCCTGCCGGCTAATGACACCGACCGTGCAATACATCAGGGAAAGAAAAGTGCCTGCCCGCAGGTAATCAGTCCTATCCGTGGAGCAACGTCAGAAGAAACTGGTCATAATGGCACACGCCTTTGCAGCCAACGTCATCACTTGAAGCTGCACCTTAAAAAGCAACAACCACCCTCCCTAACTAAGGGCAGAAGGGAGGATTCAACAGCTCACAATCTACCACAGCAGATTCTCACCGATCCACCACGGACTTTTTGCCGTGGGTTGGAACCCCTGAGTCATCGTGCAAGACCGACCTCGCCAAGCAGTCTTTCACCGATCCATGTCGAGGAGACCTTCGCGGTATTTGCACCAAGCGGCCGCCACGCATGACGTGACACGAGACCGATCGCAGCAGTCTGTTTTATGCAACACTGGAGCACTTCAAAGACTGGCACACGAATCTATCGATATAACACCGGCAACATTGGTCAGGCTGTGCTGTAGTATGACTACAATATCTGATATGACACAGCTTCAATTGTGAGACTATGCTAGTTAAACCTTTCTCACGCACCACCTCTTTTTACCAGTGGAATCCGTCAGCCTGTATAGTTTCCTCGGGCATGTTCAAAGAGACCGCTCCAGAGACTTGAATCGGAGTCAGCGTGGAGTGCGAGTGAAGAAGAGGTCTCCGTTTCTTGCCTGCATCTAAGCCCCACTCCTTCGTTATCGACCAAACTCCTGCTACATATTCACAGTACACTGTGTTGTTTTGTTCCCCGCAGGCAGACGGAAACCAACATAAAATATCTAACAGCCACCGTTTCTTGGTGTTCGTTCAACTGTACAGAACGTATCAATATATTAATATTATTTGGTCTCAAGACAATCGTGGCAAAAAGTGACGTCAGATAAATTCAAACAAGCTTGCGGGAGACAGAAAAGACCGGTGTGTTGTGAAGCAGGAACAAAGCAAAGTGGATGAAGACAGTTTTAATTGTAAGGTTATGAAAGAAAAGCTGCGAAACCGAACACGAGAATGGCAACGTGTGTGTGTGTGTGTGTGTGTGTGTGTGTGTGTGTGTGTGTAACCAAAACGAGATGGAGAGAAAATTATCCAATTTGGTTTTGATTAAACCAGAAAAAAAGAGGAGATCGAAACGACGGAACGTTCTCACTTGCAGGGTTTAGCGTTTAGGAGAAAACTATAGTTCTAACAGAACCAATCAGCAGTTTGTCGGGATGTGCACCCAGGTCCCTCATCCAATCAACATCTCCCTACGACAGCTCACGTCCAATCAATACAGGACACGCAGTCACATGGCATTTGCCGCTCAAAATGTTGTCTGCTCTACCCTTTTCGTCCCCGTATCTCTATCTCGTTCACACGCAAACTGCAGGTTTCATTCCTCTAGAGAAAACAGCGCAGCCCAATACAAAACAAAGTCTGAACAGAAACAAAACACTTTTTCCTGGACCCATTGGATAGCGTGCAAAGCGATGCGTCACCAATGTAAATACGTGTGTGTGTGTGTGTGTGTGTGTGTGTGTGTGTGTGTGTGTGTGTGTGTGTGTGTGTGTGTGTGTGTGTGTGTGTGTGTGGTAGTAGAGAGAGAGAGAGAGAGAGAGAGAAAGAGCTAATATTAACGATAAAACGATATTTCACTGTCAATTTCTTCACCTCATTAAACAGGCATCATACAATTTATATTAAAACCGTTGATAACAACACGCCATACAATGCTTTAAATACCTGAAAATCATAAATCTTACAACCAGACGGGGCTGACGTTTATAGTATAGATTTCCAGCTCCCCAATGAAGAACATTCTTTATGTTTCTGTAGCATTTTCCTTCCTCCGATAGTGACTATAATGTTGTAGGTCAGCAAGAATGCCGGGACAATGTGACATTTCACATTTCAAATTAGAACACAAAATCTGGACATGAAGATTCTGAGCCTCAAGCCTAAATTTCAAAATCCAAATGTGGGTGAAATGTCCCGGTATTAGCAAGCGAGGACAGTAGAAAGACACTACTTACCGATAAGATTTTCGTCTGTGTCCTGTAGATGGCTTCTACAACACTCTCGTTCCAACACGCCATCGCTCCATCCAGCCACTGTCATGTTTGTCCCGTCACTCAAAACTCTCCATGACTCTGGCACTCAAAGACATCCTTGAGTCCAGCCAAGAAAACGTCGTCGGCAGCGACAGTGCTTCTATACTTGCATCGACGTCCACATCATTCTATTCAACAGTCGACATCGCACTTGTAGGCCACCGAGATCAGTAGATGTGCTTGGCACCGTGTCGAAGGGAGGTCACTGAGGGCGCGCCTCACAAACCCTTAGTCAAGGGTTCTTCTCATAGTATTGTGCTCGTTACATTTGTCCAGATTGCTTTTCTTCGTTAGTGACAGACGTCAGGGTGATTTATATGGTGGCACGTACAATCACAGTGGTGTGTAGAAAAAAAAATTGAATTAGAAGCAAGAAGAAGAAGAACAAACATCATCTCATACTGACAGTGACACTATTGGCCGTGCACGTAACCAGCATGCTGACCTTGTCATTTGATAAAACAGAGACTGAGAATACAGAGAAGACAACTGACAAGAGACCTGAATACTGATCCTGTGTCTTGTACTAATGCACTAATCCAATGCAAACAAATATTCGCTTATACAGCACAGAGGTATTCCACGAGCACTACATGGAAAAAAAATTAATCGCACGAAAGCAGAATTCGAGGATTACAATCCTATTTAGAAAGAATTTGAAAAAAACAAACAAAACAAAACACACCCGAATTCTGAGCTTTTCAATGATCCCAACGCAGCTTCCCTAAGTTCGACTGCAGCGATGACTACGAAGAACCAACACTAACTTCCCATGGCCTTGTACAAGTCTTCAGAGGACAAGCTGTAGTGCCAACAAAATCCATGACAGTAGATCATGACCTGTGCTGCAGACAAAACGAAAAGATTCACTGGCACACTTTTCACCATTACAGATGTCTGAACGCTACCAAAGACTTGAAATCAGGAGTAACGACGCTGAAAAACCAACAAGGTTTCACCGTCAATCTGTCCACAAAGTCTTTGTCGGCCAGTCTCGTCAAGTCTCGTTGTCTTCCCGCCCACCTCGAGATGTAGGTCTGTATCAGCGTGATTCAGACAATAATGGCCGACTAAGTGACCGTCGCGGGTCATTCCGGTCGACCTTTCGCTCACACAGAGATCGGCCTAACTACCTCTTTCTCCCACACTCACATTTTTCATGTCATCTTACAGGGGGGTGTTTTCAGGCTCTGTTTCTTGCCGACCCAACACGCAAGCTGGGTCCAGGAAATCAGCGAAACAAACGCTGATGGAGGAACACTGGCCACGTTGTCTGTGATCGCACCTGGACACGAATCGTCCCCACACGCACCCGGTAATCAGGGTGGGCGACCAAACTGTAAATCTGTCTCGGGTGACGGGAAAAAATGGCCAGCCACGTCTGGAGAATGAGAACAGACACAACAGGGCTGTCTGGAGATTGGTCACCCAACACGCACGGGTCAGGTCACGTCTTACAAGTGAGCTAAGACGTCACGTCATATCACGTCACGCTGTGCAGGCTGGCTAAGACGTCACGTCAGGTCACATCACATCACATCACATCACGTCACATCATGTTACGTGCACCAAAACATAAATGTATCACGTCTGGGTTGACGGGTTTCGTGTTTCAAGTGTTAGAAAACAGGTATTTTAATCTGCCTAGTGTCACTTAGATTTTTTCTTTTCTGCAAAGACTGGATGGGTAAAGACTGTGATCATTTACCGACAAATTGCCCTACAATGTAAACAGTAAATTTCTGATCGCCTTCACCTCATTTGGTTATTAGCTGAGGCAGCAAAACCACGGCTGTGCTTACAGATCACTACAAAATGCTAAAGCGAAAAATCGAAGAAGACTCTCTCGGTGAAGCAAGGAACCTTTCTGATTCATTACCACAGTGGCGAGAAGTAGATTACTGTATGAAACACGGCAGATTTTTCCCACTGCTTCACCGCTAAGCCCGGGCTAAATCCCTTCAAAAGCTCGCTGTGCACGGCCATCACACAATGATCAACTCGCAATCCAGCGTCACGTTATATGGGCCGGCTTCCTCTATTATTAATGGACAGTTTCCGTGCGTTTGTCAAAGATACGGCCACGGCAGACCGGCCAGTGCGCATCAGACTAAAGTGTGTCACGCAGACCACTGGATGCAATGATGTGTAAATCATGGATGGAAACAAAATACTGAGGTAATATTGCTGGGATGAGGACAGAGGACGCTGGTGTTCTGCACAGCGGGAGATAACTGCCACAAAATTACATCCTGGGTGTGGATTACGTGCTACACCGGCCCGTCACGATGTCTCTACCTCCGCTACTTCTTTGAAGAGACTGAGAGAGAGAAGATGGAGATGGTGATGGTGATGATGGCAACGATCAAACTCTCCGACCAACCCTTACTTTATTACAGCTGTCCTGAAGATTCGGACTCCTTACGACAATGCCCCAACCCCAATGTACACCTAACCTTTTTTGTTGTTTTTTTTTTTAAGGGGGGGGGGGGGGGGTTCCATTATACCTCCCCCCCTCATACAATTACAGCAGAACACACGAGTAACTTGTCCGCGAACCAGCCAGCTGACAAAGACAGGCAAGTGAAGACCCGGAGAAAAGCTAGAGACCATAAGCTGACGTCGCTAGTTATTTGTCGTCCAGCTCTTCCCTAGCTTCCAGTTCGGGTTGGACCTGAAATCCCCCATCCTCACATCCTGTCATTTCTGCCCACAAAGACAGCGAGACAGGGAGGGAGACGCACTGTAGCGACGCGCACTTCCTGAAACCTTCTGCTGCTGCCAGACGCCCGTTTCCTGCCTGCTGCTCTCCCCTGACAGAGAAGCCTTACTGCTGCTCTCCCCTGACAGAGAAGCCTTACTGCACTGTCAGGAGGGGTCTTTTCAGGATGGCCAATCATCGTCGTCCTTCGCAATATATCACTCTTATATCTCCTGGCACTGAACTTTAGTTCAGGCTCTCAAAGTGGTGCTATTTTCTTCAAATCACACATGATTGGCCCTCCCCTTTTTTTCGAGATGGACCAAATTCCCAGCGTAAAAAAAAGCGTGTAGAGACGGGGGAACAGCCCACTTCCTACAACACGGGTCATCGTCCTCTGTTATTGTGCAACCCTACGCCAATCTCATGATTCCACTGGTTCAGTGATATAACAGACATCATCTCGTCGGGGATTGTGACCAGTAAACGAAACACCATGCCCTTCACAGTCGTTGAATGGACCCTTTCGTCTTCTAGAAAATTAATGCACCCTTGCGCACAGTCCATGAACTGGCATGTAAGGAGCCCTGGCAAAGACTAAGAGAAAAGAAATGCAGCCAGGTGACCACAGACAAACCTTTCAACCCTCGAAGCTTGAAATTTAAACCACGGCACGGCAAACGAAAACGAAATCCCACTTTAAAAAAAAAGAAGCGAAAAACACAATGCAGTGAAGTGGGTAGCAGTGGAAAAAGTAGGGCGAGTATCTGCTGGATGTGTCCGAAAGGTCTGCAGGCTGGGGAGATACTAGACAGTGCTAGCGCTGCACGTGTGGTGACTGACAGGGTCTACAGTTGCTGGCATTGTTGTGGCAACACCCCACCCTCCCCGATCATTGACCTCTGGCCTCAGCGGGTTCACTGATCACTCTCACCTTTTGTCTTACCTCTGTCTACCTGGCCCACGTGTAGCGTTTACCTACTCTGCCAGAAACCTGCTGGTCGTAAGGTGTATCTGCCGCTAGTCTTTTAGTCTGGCATTTCGGCAGGAATCTCTCACGGGAAGGGAGTATGCGACCGGCTCTTACTTCGTATTTTGCAACATGTACCGTACGTGGATGCTGGTAGGCCTGGCCCACTTTTGCCATTATAAACTTGACTGACTGCAAGTGATCTTCATACAGGAGCGAATTATTTCCTCCACTTGGTGTCAGTGGAAGGAGCTGGAGGAAACAACGTTGGTACAGGTGTGCGTGCGTGAGAGAGAGAGAGAGAGAGAGAGAGAGAGAGGGGGGGGGGGGGGGGGGGGGTTGGGGAGAGAGGGCATCAGACGTCACGTCACAGAGAAAATTGCCCAATCAAAAACGTCTAGGTAGTTACCGGCCTTAGCAAACTAAGTTTTCCCGACTTTGAAAAAACAGTAAAGTTGGATATTGAACTTCAAAACGCAATTTAACTTCCAGGGCTGGTTTCGGATGACGTAGGCGGAGCTGACTGTAACGGGCGCCGGTCTGGTCACCCAATTACAGGCCAGACACCAGTCTTCTCCACGACAAGGAAGTGAAACCTAACAAGGTCAGGCTGAAGACGTCAGAGTTTTGCTGCGTGGGAGTTTGAATCATGTGCTGTGGACAACAACAGGTGGTCATTCACACAGTCTATCACCTTTTGTTCCTGACACCACGTCAATCCTTTGTTTTAGATAACCATTTTAAGTCTGCACAATGTCCATTCGCTACAAGCTGCACAATGTCCATTCGCTACAAGCTGCACAATGTCCATTCGCTACAAGCTGCACAGTCTGCTGACGTAAATACATAAAAGTTTAAAAAAAGTAATTACACGGACAAAAAAGGACCGTCATCTTTGTGATGGACAAACCTAATACCTCCCCCCCCCCCATCCCCGCTTTCCAACAACTACCACACACACACCACGCACTTGTCCTATGCACGAACCCAATCCATTTAGTGAAAAGTACAAAGCTAAGGACATTCGGTGCTCATCTATTATTTAAACTAGGGGACCAAAAAAAAAAAAAACCCAACCAAAACTTCACACTAGTCTCCGATACGGCTCTCACTAAGCGCTCGGTACCTGTGGGACACAAACCACTTTCTTCACTACACTGACGGCCTTCCAACCCTGTAACGGATCGGGGAGCAAAGAGCAGACGACACACAGAGGAACGGAAGGCCACAAACGTAGTGGGGATCTGGTTAATGGCGGGCCATCCAGGACGACTCACAGCAGGATCACAGTCATCGCATTTGTGCCGGTGTAAGCGCATAGTGCAGCAGATACATTGTGGTGTTATGGAGGGGGGGGGGGGGGAATTACGGTGGTTTTGCTGATAAAAACCACATTGGTAGGATTAGGAAAGTAACAGTGTGTGTGTGTGTGTGTGTGTGTGTGTGTGTGTGTGTGTGTGTGTGTGTGTGTGTGTGTGTGTGAAATGTGCGGATGTCAAAAGGAAGCTCAGTTCTAAAAGATGCCAACAATAAATAATGCCTCAATAATCTACATCTCCCCGACACACATAGCTGACAGGTTTCGGGGCATCAAACGATATTGACATTTACTGAGCGCAGAATCGGGCACGCCTTCTCGAAATAACCAGAACAGCCAAACCTGTAACCCGACAAGATTTCTGTAGTTTGCTATCTGTGAAAACCTGTGAACATCTTCACAAAATGTCAGCGTCTGCAAACCCCACCGGAGCCTGTTAGTAACGCGTGACTGCTATCCCTGACGAAAAATGGTGTTGAAACCTGGACACAACACAACAGGAACCGGCAACTTCCAGCAAAGAACCGCCCAGTTTCTATCACTGCTGGTTTCCTTCGCTCATCACATGATGGGGTTCAACAGGTAACGGTGCGAAAGTCTATAAAGCTTGTTAAAAGTGGAGATGTGGATGGGAGGGGGCGGGGGGGGGGGGGTAACAAACAAAACACGATCCCACACGTTCTGATGCCAGGAGTAGAGTCAAGGTGTGTGTACGCAGCGTCACTATTGGCCAACACAAACAGGTTGTGCCATAATCCCGTCACAGACCTGCCACTAACGTTTTCCAGTCTGTTTTGCTTGTAGAGTTTATTCCATCGGTCCTCTTTGAAAGCCGGTATGTTTCATAGAGAGTGTAGGTCAACTCAAGTTAAATCAGAGTTTCCTGGCATGTCTGTGTAAGCAGGGAGCATGTGAAGATCATGGTGTTGAAAATCACGCCACAAAATGGTCTCTGTCTGTCGGGAAATCTCCTGAGTTTGAAGACAGTTTCGGACACGAGGACGCACGCACGCACGCACACATACACACACACGCGTCATAACGCACAAAACAGAGAAGACAATACTGGACATGGAGCCAAACATGCTAAACTAACCAACACACACACACATGAACAAACAGCACAGACAGAATCAAAGCAAGAGTGAGCGAACATAGCTGTTGAGATGAGGAAAGGGCCGTAAATAACATAACAAACACAAACAAACAAGGGGTGTTACCCAAACACAGGTAGGATGTGAACAAAGAAGAGGGTGTGAAAGCAACTGCTGAGTATTGCGTTAGGTAATAAGGGGGCGTTACTCACTCTGAATTGGTCCAGGAACTCTCTAGCCAGCTCCTCGTTTTCCACCACTTCCGGTTTGGACGTCTCCTCCGCCAGGCGCGTGAAGCTCGTCTCCATGGCAACCAGACGGCCCACAAAGTCTTGCACAGCGGTCTGGAATTGCTGCAGAGAGTTGCGGTCATTCTGTAACGACTTCCACTGGCTTGCCAGTCTGCAACATACAAGAACGGAGAACATGTAGAAGTGTGTCATCAACAAATAACAAACTAAATCCAGTGTCAATTATGGTACTGTCACCCGAGAAAGGGCAAAAGCAGCATGCATCCGATATACGCCTATTCCCTTTTCCCCAGGAAACGGTAAAGATACGTTACTACAAATTTTCCAGCAAAGCAGGACAGTAAAATACAATAGTAGATGGAAACGGCACACTGCAAGATATCAGTGTTCATTTCTACTGGCAGCAATACTGCAAACGGCCAACAAACGAGGTTGCGATAATGACACAAGAGAATGATATATGTATGGACGTATGAATGCATTCGTCATCAAGGTCACTCGGCGAGTGCGTCAATCATGTACAGAGGAGGAGAAATCTGCCAGGCAGACGGATAGTAGACGGTTAAAACCTAATGGAATGCAGTCTCTGCCCAGGACAGTGTATTAAGGACGACTCCACTCCACTCCTGAGTAAAGGGGCGGAGCTTTGACCTCGGGGCTTGCCAAGTGGAGTCGTCTATTGTAAGTCAAGGTATACAGGCACAGCATGGTTATAATGCAGAACAGGATAGCGTCTCCGACATGTGGAAACCGAAAAAAAACCCCACAGTAACCATGGCGATTATCGGCAAAATCCAGGGTTTGAACAACAGTCTTCCATTTGGCCAATGTACCCTCAAGACACAAGCTACTCTTACACTGGCGGAATCAAAATACCCCAGGGGGAGATAAAAGGAAATACCAACACGTGTGCTCTCCCTTACCTGTAGATACTCTCTTTCGACATCATCCTTCTGGTTGGTGAAGCGTTGGACACGGCCATCAGAAGTCAGCGTTACCACACAACCCTCTCCACAACGCACATCACTGAGCGTCTACCAACCCAAGCTTTACCACCTGAGTCATCGAGTACTGTCGACATCCATTATCTGCTGCTATCTACTTAAGCGCGAAACACACAGTAAAAAAAGGTAAGGACCAACTGGAAGGTAGGGGCACTTAACCGCTTACACTTAACGGTCCGAAGTTCACGGATGCTGGGTAATTAGGGCGAGATCGGTATTGCACACAAACAGTTTCTTGGCACCACGAAACGAAGACGAGAAAGGACTTGTTTCTTCCTTTTCTGGGACGAGGAAGTGGATGTGTGCTGCCGGCCGGACCGGACGAAACCAAGGTCAAGACTAAAACACGTGAAGCACACCTACACCAGTTAATCAAGCAAGGTCACTACTGGACATGCTGTCTTGCCACCACGAAACTTCCATCAGGAACTACATTTTTCTCATTTTCTGTTTCAAGCACACTGAAGTGGAAATCTGCTGACTGGGCAAGACAAAGATAAGGGCTGTAACGCCTACATTAAACGTGGGAAAGTTCGCTTATGCCTGGTACTTCACCGAGGTCGGTCTGTACACAATTTCTTGCCACCATGAACAGTAGAACAGAAAGGGCTTTTTTTTTTTCCGTTTCTTTCTTTTCATGCACGAAGAAGAACAAGTCTGCTGACTAGACAAGACATCGATGAGCAACCTACAGCGGACAGGGGAGATAAGGGAATAGGTCCGTAGCGGAGATTACCGGCCGTGGATCCAATTTCTGTCGGCTGCCGGCCACATTAATGGCGGGAAATTATAGGAGACAAGCTAACGAGACAGAACTAATGGGCCGCTCCGGCTGGCGTCTGGGAAAGGTTCATTAATTAGGACTCGCTGCTTCTACAGTCGCCTGTAAGTACGACACACTCGGACCTTCGCTTCACTCCATATTACTGTCGCTGTTCATTTGAGGACGCGGTCGGTGACGTCAGAACGCATCTGTCTTCACGTCCTCGTCAAATCTGCTCCCTGAACGCAGTTATGAGCTTCCCAAGTTATTCTCCCTGAACGCAGTTATGAGCTTCCCAAGTTATTCTCTCTGAACGTAGTTATGAGCTTCCCAAGTTATTCTCTCTGAACGCAGTTATGAGCTTCCCAAGTTATTCTCTCTGAACGCAGTTATGAGCTTCCCAAGTTATTCTCCCTGAACGCAGTTATGAGCTTCCCAAGTTATTCTCTCTGAAGCACACCTGCAGCAAAGGATTTCTAGGCAATATCTGAGGAACCGAAATTTGCACGCAGTTAGGAGCGTCTCTGTTGGCTACTGCTCAGTGCTGCTGACGCGTTCCTGTTAAATCCTGAGAAACCGAAATAATGGATGCACAGGTGAGTCGATGCAGAAACAGGTACTTGAACGACTTTACACACGTTCACTTTTACTCAGACGAATCTTGTGGTTCATCTGTGAGGCAGTACGGAGACTGCAAGCGACTGATGAAAGAACTACTAAAGCTGAAATCCAGGCAAACAACAAACGGCTATCTCACAATGTTACTACCTCCGAACACAACATCATGTGAAAAATAAACACTGTGCGAAACGTAAAGAGTCGAAACCTGGAGACGATATTTCGTTTCTGCATGCGACTGACGAGTATGAAGTTCGTGCTGCAATCCAGGTAAGCAACACATGGCTGTCTCACAGTGTCACCATCTCCGAACACAGCATCAGGTAGAAAAAGCTGATGGCGGTAAGGACAGCATCCAGTGTAAAGAGCTTACGGAGTGGAAACGTGGAGACAGCAGCCAGACTGTACCAGTCAGTAATGAATGCCCGTCACTGTGTTCAGACAACTCCGCACGACTTTCAATTTCCAGACAATCCAGTCGACCTGAAAGGCAATCACCGCTTCTTTGTCTGTGAGCGACCCTTTCTAAACACTGCTCGTCTTCCCGTAAAGCAGCGTCTCCGTTTTTCCATTACAGCGACTGTACAAAGTTATTGCACTCTCTTTGAAGCATCATTAGGTCTCCACTGTTCCTGCCCTGACCCAGTCAGGTGGCGACTAATGTGTGAGTGCTGGAACAGTCTATCCTGATCACACCAGTCTGCCGCCAAGGCTTTCAGTCTCGCTATATAAAAGCGTAAACGTGGGTTTAGGGTTATGACAGGTTCTTCATACGAGTCTCTATATGCAGACCCTTGGTAAACAAGCTTGAAATCACGAGGTACGGGGTGATACGCGTGTCTGTCTACTGCACGTTCTGGTGCTGAACTTGCATCATAAGCCCGCAGTGTTGCCTACAACAGTTGTCTCATCTTAACCGTGAAGCATAATTCCGCCAGGTGCGCTGCGATCGTCGGCGATTGAGGAAAAGAAGTAGAAGTATGGTACAGCTGTGTGTGTGATGGGAAGATGGTCTATACGAGGTGACGGCTTTAAACAGCCATGATTTCCCATCACACGGGGATAATATTCCTCCCGAGATTATCCCGCAAAGTGCCCCGTATGCTCACTTGTGCTTACCTGCCCTTTTTCACTAGAGTGGTTTCCCCCTGATGGCATTACCTTTCCCATTTGCACCTCGGTGAACCCCCTCCTCCCCTCTTGCGCCCCTCCCTCCCTTCCTTCCAGTGTTACCTGCCTCTTCCACCCATCCACCCCTACTTCACAGTTCCGTAAATAGCGTATACTGATGTACAGCCTGCCTACCGGTCCCTCCCTGTGTGAGCTGTGGTAAGACAGTGAACAGTGAGTGGCCAAGTAGGAAACAACTCTACACAGCGTGGCTCCTTCACGAAACAAAACCAGATACAAACACAAACATCCCCACACCCACCTACCGACCACCGCACACGCCTTCCCAGCGACACCTTTCATCATCTCTCTCATTGCATGCACTGAAGGAGGAAACGTAAAGAAATATGTGCAGTTTTTTTTTTTTTTGTTGTTGTTGCTATTTTTCTTTCTCTGTAAAAAGAATTGAGGTGGATTCTGCCATGTAAAATGCCAGGCACACAACAATTGCCAACTGAGTGACTGGTTCAAAACGTTACCTTGGCGAGGTCTACTTGAAGTCTGTTATAATAACACTCACATATGAACCAGAATGGTCAACAATTCGGTGAGTGGACACCTAAATGTAGTAGAGGAGGGGGGGGGGGGGGGAGGAGGTGCGCGCGCGTGTGTGAGGCAGAGTGAGAGCCCAAAACCGAAATCCCTGTTTGATTGGAAGGCAAACTAGTTACCCAACAACACTATCTTCTGCCTTCCCTCGTTACTGACTTTAATCTCCAGCATAAACCTCCCCTCTGCCACACCCTCAACCCTTAAAGTATCCCCCCCCCCCCCCCCCCCCTTCCCCCAACCACCCGGTACTCCGGTACTGGCATCCACCTCTACGGCCAGCAACCCTCCAACACACCCGTCAATGTTTTCCACCTGTCTGGCGAGATGAAGGGAAATACAGGTATGGCAGCCATCCAGCGAACGTTTGTTTCCCCCACACAGACACCGGCGGGTTTGGGCAGGCATGAATGAGTGGGTCATTATGGGATACACACACACACACACACACACACACACACACACACACACACACACACACACACACACACATACACACACTCTCTCTCTCTCTTCATTCGGGTTGCTTCCCCCTTGGAAAGCGCGGCGCCTCGCGGCGGTACAGCGCCATACAATAACCGTATAACCATAACAATAACAGGAAAAAATCGGTATCGTACCACCGTCACAACTGCCGAAGTCGGACGCACCTCCAACTAAACCACTACTCAAGCACCGATCCTGCGTACAATTACGTTACCCGTGGTAACCAACGCACAACATCCCTTTGAAACAAGCTTCAAATTCCCACGCCCCAGCAGGTAGTGAAGCCCTAATTCTGCAACTCCGTACCAACGCTCTCATTTGTGGCCGCTGGTTTTCCCGATCTCCCGCCTGCGTGAGCCGCCAAAAACTCTCCTGGCAGGTATAGTGACTCTAGATTTACTTGACTGACACTTCCTTGGCAAAACCTTCTACAGAGCCGAGCGTGTGTCAAACACTCAATGTATCAAATCTTTCGCTTCTTCATTCTGTCTTCAACACCCAGAGTTCCCCCCCCCCCCCCCACAAGACCCAGTGGAATATGTCTGCTGCTTCCCGGCTCGAGAAAAATTGCCTGAAGCCACGAAATACCCAAGTGCGCAACATCGTTTTTTCCCGACCTCCGCGTGGCAAGCATCCGTCAATGAGCCGTACAAAAAGCAGGATGATGTAACTGTTCCTTCATACAAAAGCTCTGACAGGTGCTAACTGAGTTGCTGAAAGACCATCAGCATATCTTTCATCGACAATTGTTGCTGTCAGGGAATAGGGAACTTGAAGGGAGGATTCTGCAGCAGACGACAAAAAAGAATCAACTAGGATACAAAATCAGTAGTTACGGCTGCCACCATAGATACAACACAATGACAATCGCGAATGCAAGTCGGAAGAAGTGACACGT
This sequence comes from Batillaria attramentaria, assembly GCA_018292915.2. Taxonomy (NCBI): domain Eukaryota; kingdom Metazoa; phylum Mollusca; class Gastropoda; family Batillariidae; genus Batillaria; species Batillaria attramentaria. Next base: position 903,786 of record JACVVK020000229.1, read on the forward strand.
TTGTCTTGTGTTGAGAAGAGTCCTCCCTATGGACTGAACACGATTTTGTCCTAGGAGGAGACCGGGGGGTGGGAGGCCTGCTGGAGACGTGTGAGCACTTCGTATTCTACTTCAGTCACGTGATTACCTTGTTGATACGTCGTCAACATCGGTTGGAGAACCGGTTATACAAACTGAAATATGACTGGTGCCTAGACTGTCACGTGACTCACCTGTTGAGGAGTCGAGACCAGCGGTTGGAGAGCCGCTCGAGCTGTGTACGTGCGTTGCGCGTGTCATCCTCACTATACTCCTCTATCAGCTTCTCCGCCATCTTCCGCAGCCCGTCCACCACGGCCTGGTGTGAGTCCACCTCCTCCTGTAACGCCTACAACCAACCAACAAATAATCCAATCAACTGTTGTTGTTTTTTCTGCCACTTCCCGGTTATAAATGGCTCACATACTTTGTGATATCAATCAACCTTTAGTATAAAAAAGACGGGTCAATGCGCGGGTTGTGTGTTCGAATCCCCGCTAGGGCCAAATATTTGGACTAGCATTTTTCTCGTTGCCCCGCCATTGATATCACCCTTGCGTAGTGGAAAAGGACGTTAAACTCCCAAACACCCACCCACCCACAAACGAAACATCTGCTGCCGGCATGCCCGTTACACAAAGACCTCACGCCGCGACAGGTCTGAACGATGGAGGCCACAAAAACACGGAAACTCCCTGGCAGTCAGAAGGACTTTAAGCACAAGGCACACTTCACACTGAGAGCCGGCCTTACCATCTGAGCGATCAAAAAGAAGAAGAAACGTTTACCTGGTGTTGCTTGATGAGCGTGTCCACCTGTTGAGGTGACTCTGGTCTGATGGGCCGGGCGTCCAGCTCGTCCTCCACCTGGGCTAACCAGCGCTCCAGGTCGGCGTAGTTCTGATGGAACTGTCGACACTCCAGCAGCATGTCGTCCAGCTGCGTCTTGCGACGTTCTGCACGCCCTAGTGCCGCGTCCCAGTGTTGACGCAGACTCGTCACTAGCAGGGAGGACGATAGAGTGTGTTAGGGGAACGTAAGGTCTGAGTGTTCACGTGGGGATGAGGCGTGTTGAGTTTTAAACAGGGTGGTAGGACTGTGAGGCTCTCCTTCCACTCCTACTCACCCAAAGCGCCCCCGTCTCTGATATCGGGTAGTATTCGGAGAATCAAGTTATATCAATTTTACTTCAATTTGTTTAAGTCAATCAGAAAATAGCTCAAACCCTGTTGGCCCCAACAGTTCTCACAGAAAAAAAAATCTAAACAAAAACAAACAAACAAACAAAACCTTTTTTTTAAGTAGCTAACATAAGCCATCACTACACATGGTTCGTGCATGTAACGCCTGTTTGTTTTTTTAACCAAAGTGATTCTGATAGGTCGGTAAAAAGATATCTAGAACGGAAGGAAAGGAACAGCTTGTGGTCCCTGGCAACAAGTACTAAGGGCTGCTAGAGACGAGCATTATTTGTTTACACCTCTGGATACGCATGAAGACTCGTCCAACTGAAACAACAACACTAAGAATGCGGCTCACCTTGTTCTCGCACGGCCCGTCTGTCGTTGTCATTACTGGCGTCTTGTTGTAGTTTGTCGGCCGTCGTCAGAACCTCGTCCAGCTGGGGACGCCGACTCTCCATGTCCTGCAGCAACGACTGCAACAACCACATGTACATCACCGTCACTCACCACCACAATACGGTGCAACAGTTGTGAACCGGAAGTGGTTGATTGTGAACAAGTGAACACGTACTATGCAAGTCCGTCAAGCTCATGTACATATTCACGCTGACAAAAAACCAACAACAAACAAACAAACAGAAATGGGCAAGACGAAAAAAAAAAAAAAAAAACCTCGCCAGTTACACTATCAAACACGTGGCCCATTCTCTACAATCCCAAAGTCAGCTAAAAGCTACCAAACATTTGTAGCATAAGGCAGTACCTACGCTCTCTCTACTTGCATCTGAACAAACAACTGCGCAGTGAACAGTCACTTCCTTTCTTTGTAACTGATGGACACTGCGGAAAACGAAAACCTATATCCTAGACAAGTCCAGCAGGACAATCAGGCGAGCTGTGCAGTGAATTATTAAAATGGATGAGTTGCTGCGGTCGCTAGTTTGATATATTATCTACACTGGTTGGCAACGGTCAACAAAATATAATGTCGCCATGTGATTCACGCTCCTATTGGACGATACCAAGTGGCTGAGATCGAAACAGGCTTGCAGAGAGAGAGAGAGAGAGAGAGAGGGAGGGAGGGGGGGGGGAGAGAGAGAGAGAGAGAGAGAGAGACACACACACACACACACACACACACACACACACACACACACACACACACACACAGATGCCCATGAAAGGACAATAATGTCAGAGCAACAGAACGGCGACTGCTGTCACTCAAACCATTATTGTGGGGGTATGGGGTGGGTGGAGGGGGAGGGGGACCCGGGGGGGGGGGAGGAAGGGGCTTCCATACACTTTAAACTTAAAAGGAGTTGTACTTGCAGGAGACTTGAGTAAAACTTTAAAAAGTAGAAATAAAGATACACACTCACACACCAAATACCGCTTTACATAAAGTAAGAGGTATGAGCATGATACTTTCATGTGGTGCTCAAGAGAGACAAACATTGCTCCGTCAATACCGGCGGAACTTCAAATGTCAGCTGGGGGAGGGGAGGCCACTTTTTCTGATTGCACTGTGCAAAGCAGAAAATCAATGCAACGTTGTTTCCAGTTCCCATCAAAGTCAGTGAAATCGTTTGTCCTAAAGCCTAGCCCTAGGTGAAACTGGTTTTGCCTGACACACTGAAGCACATCAAAGACTGACAGACCTTTTACAGTTTAAGTTTGATTTCGATTTAGCCTTTTTTTTTTTTAAACATAATCTCATCTGCACACCATTGACTGTACTTCAAAAATCTCACATAAAAAGTCGGCGTAGACGTCAAAACCCACTTGAAGTAAACCAATGAAAAATCCCTGAAGGTGGTGGCAGAAACAGTATTGAACAATGACTGAAACTAAACTGCCCAGCTTACACTGCCGGTAAAACAGACGACTCCACTCGGCAAACCCCCCGGCTAAAACCTTTACTCTGCCCTGTATTGGCAAAACACAGTACGTCCATGACGCCATTGTATGGGAAAAAGGATGATTTTAAAAGGAGAGAGATTGGCGTACTGGTCTTTTTTCCCCACTCAAATGTTGTCAATGGACTTGTTGCTTTATTTCCACATGAAGCCAAAGCACGCGATTGACTGAATTCTTTGGGGCTTGCCTCTTTTGACTGACTGGAGTGGAGTTGTCTCTTATTATTAGAGGCAGAGAGAGTTCATTGGCTGTTTCTGGATTTACCGTTTTTTTCACAACATAGTAATGATATCAAAGATGGGGACAACCAGGGGAAAAAAGCCACCACAAATAATTATTTGATCCAAGCTGGGAATCGAGCTCAGGACGTGAGCACTGGAAGTCCAAAGCTCTACAAGAGCTATTGCAGCTCCCCTCAAAAAGACAGATAGACAAAGTTCAAATACGCAAAAGTAGGTGCACCACACAAACAATATTTGGCTACAATAGTCAGGCACTCTCAGATATTAAAAAAGTCAATACACATGTCAATAAAACGACAAGAAAAACTAGCAAAAACAACAGCAGGTTTTTTGCTACATGTATATATACACACAGACTGTGACCTACGTGCATCTACAGTGTCGTTACACAACACGAAAATTGCATGAAGAAGCAAATGCACTAAGTTTCATCAGCAAAAGACTGAACTACAAGTTCACACACTCTACCCGTTTCCAAACGCTACACTGGCAGACAGCAGCAGAAATTAAAGTGAGCACACACGAGCACACAGCACACTAGAAGGGGGATAACCGTGGGTAGCTGGGGGCGCCAGCACACACCTTGAGTTGTCTGAGCAGTCTTCTAACGGCCTCAAGCTGAGACTGCATCTCCCAATAATCTACAGCGCTAAGCTCATGCAAGCTCCACTCGGGTTCGAACCCCGACCCGTTCGGTGGGAGGGAGGCCGACTCCGCCACAGTCTGAAAGTGCAAGAGTCAGTGAAGGCAGGCAGCTAGCACAGGACGAGATGAGAGTTATAACACGTGGACACGCACCGGCCACACACAGATGTGTCACAACCTGAACCACTTTCAAGTTAGATCTGCTTCAAGTTTAAGGTTGCTGTTTTTTTGTATTGATTTTGTTGATTTTTTGTTTCTGTTGTGTTGGGGGGGGGGGGGGGGCACTGTACAATCAAAGCTATACATAACTGCACTTGGAATAACTCTCTTTTTTTTTCTTTTTTTTTTTTTGGGGGGGGGGGGGGAAGAAATGTAGAAAGACAAAGTGAATTAATCAGACAAACTTTTAAATGGTTGGAGAAGACACATCTCTGTATGAACTGTACAATCTACAAAGCCGATGAATTCTATGCACAAAAGTCATTTTTTATGTTCATCATGCAAGTTAATCAAGACAGAAAATAAACCACAATTTCTAAATCCGCACTATCAAAAAATTACTGTTTTGTTAAATGGAAAATGGAAAGAAAAAATAACAAAGAAAGATCTCAGCTGTTCACATTTTGTTGTTTTTAACAATATCATCTGAAATGATCATTTAATTGGAAATGGAAAATGCAGTGCATATTTACAGGAAATACTTGCAACACACAATGTTCGAAAAGTTATAAATGTGACCAACATTTCATGCAACAGAATACATTTAAAGACTAATTAATCCGCATGAACAAAATAATATAACAGCAGTTAAATGTAATTCATGCCGTACCATGATGCACAAAACTGAACAGCCAGCAAAAATGCAAAAAATTGTGAGTTCAGAATACAAAAAACACAGGTATGGAAGCGACACAGTGACGTGCATAATTTCCAACAGTTGGCTGTGCAGTGAAAGCAGGTTAGACAGGGATGAGGCGTGCCGCATGCACCGTCACAAAAAGCAAAAAATCTTATGCGTGACACGTAGATGTCATAAGCTCTACCCACATAACAGGGCCTGGCTAATTCCAGACATGCATACTAACTACACACCAAAGCAAACTGTGCACCAGATAAGCTAAGTTTAATTTATTCATTATGAAGACAGAGAGCAAGTTTTTATTATCTGCATGCATCGCACTTGCAAAGTCCTACATGTTTCGTGAAATGGATTTTACGACAGCAAACATGCCACTGCAGATGCAAGTTGGCAATCCAAAAAAAGATAATTTATATCCATAAATATACTGGAGGAGGAGTAGTGAGATAATTGACGTGAACCCAAAAGTGCCAAAGAAACTTCGAGGATAATCATGACAGTTTGGGTGTGGCAGCAGCATCAAATCTTTTTACTGCCCCAATTACCGAAAAACAAAAATTAAGCAACAGTGCTGGCTGACTTCATTTTCTCTGAGATTCTCTGCCACATTCCAAATTACATCTCCTGCAAAGCTGTGTGATTGCTCACCAGATTATATTACAGGCAGCAGTGTATCAAACACATCCCCCACTGCACTATATGAGTGCATTATACTACTAGCCAGTCCACACGTAACATACACAAGATAGTCTGATTCCAATGCTCACTGCACACAAAAAATGAGAACCCCCCCCCCCCCACACACACACACACACACACACACACACCTCCCCGTTTTCCCCCTTCTGTTCTTGTGATATTTCAAAACATACACCAAAACATACACCAAAACATACACCAAAACACACACCAAAACATACACCAAAACACACACCAAAACATACACCAAAACATACACCAAAACACACACCAAAACACACACCAAAACATACACCAAAACATACACCAAAACATACACCAAAACATACACCAAAACATACACCAAAACACACACCAAAACACACACCAAAACACACACCAAAACACACACCAAAACACACACCAAAACACACACCAAAACACACACCAAAACATACACCAAAACATACACCAAAACATACACCAAAACATAAAACAAAACCGGCAGAACAGGCAGAGTGTATCCAAGTACAACATGAACAAGCAGACAACACCAAATGAGGATGACAAGGAAAAGCCGACATTGCTCCCAAACCTGGCTGAACAGAACACAAGCTTCTTTTCTAGGTACAGTACTGCTACAATTCTACAAAATCCCATGTGTCTGCCAAGTCTTGTGCCCACAGTAAGGTTTTTACTGCAGGCACTGCTAGGGTTTTGCTGAACAAAGATTGCACCATCATGAACGTTTATTTCAAAAGGAGAAAGTCCACAAAAACCTGTGTGTTCCACCCAAAACAAGTTTTCCATCCACAAAGGAAAAACATTCTGTATGCACCAGTACATTTTAAGGTTTTGTTGAAAGCTGCCTGGACAAAAACCACAAAGCCTCAAAGTGAAACTGAAACATGACATTACGGCAAGGCACACCAGCCGTTAACCCCTACGGGAGCAATGCGACAGCTCTGCTGATGTCCGACTATCTGTGCAAAAGGGCAACAACTCACCTTCTGACTCGCCAAGATCTGCTCAATCTCCTTCACGTCGCAGACGGTCACACGCTGTGAGATGAGCAGGTCTTCCAGCAATGTAAGCCACTCCCGCAGTTCATGAACAGACTTGTCGAAGTCCGGCCAGGGTGACGTGGTGGTTGGTGATGTCGCCAATGGAGATGTGGCTGTTGCGGGTGGGGAGCTCTGGTTCACTTCTGCTTTCACTGAAATGTAAGTGTCAAAAGGTGACACACTGACCAACTGACTGTCAGTGACAACACAACTACACAGTACAGAGGAAGAAGAGAATACACAGTTGAACAATGAAGACTGTGTCTGTTTCACATGGATAACTGACACAAATTCACATCTGCTTTCACTGAAACATGAAAAGGGATTTTAGACAAGGAGCTGTGTACCAGCTGTGACAGAACTACCTCTGTTGATCAAGATAATGATGATGATGATGATGATGATGATGATGTAGTTGACAGACACAATTTCACTAGTAACTACTGACCTTGAGCCATGACCTCGTTCACCTCACTGTCCTCATGAGGTTGGAGATGGTCAGCCAAGCGTTGAACCTCTGCCCAGTCACGGTTGATTGCATCCACCTGTTCTGTCAGTTTAGCGGGTACGTCCACCTCTTGTTCCTCGGAGCCCTCCGACAGTTTGCGATAGGTGGCGTTGATGCGTTTCACGTTGACCCCTCTGGTCTGAATCGCAAACTGGGTCGTCTGTAAACAGGGAGAAGACTAGATTTGGGGACAATTATAACAGATGTTTCAACATCAATTACAAAATGTCAAAACAACACTTACTTATGAAACTGAGCACAGGGTAGCTAATTTCTACCACCCATAACTTGCCTGACCAATGCATGCACAACCCATTTGAGGTCATGTGAAATCGTATTCAATATTCCAGTGAAAGTACGTGTGATTCCTAACAGTTTTGGCTGGACGTGCACAGTGAATTAACACGTGCAGTGTGGAATGCTTCTGGCTTTTCTGTCCACATGCTAAAAGCGCGCGGCGAACAGACTGCGCTGCCAGCTTGGCGCTCGACAACACACAAAGAGCAAAAGCACGCAGTCAGCGGTGACTGATTTGCGGGGCAAGGAAAAATAATTAAGACACTGTTCTATTCACTGGCGAGCCGACAGCGTGGTACTCCAGTACTCCTGGCGAGCCGATTTAATTGGTGAGGAGTGCATTTTACCGCGGCTAGGTGTGCAATTGCCCCATATCTGACAGAACCCTTACTCACACAGCGCAACCACTGTCATGCTAGTACACACCTGTGGATCCACAACAACCGAGTCGTTCTCATCAGGTGAGGTGAGTGATCCAGGGGGTGACACTTGCGTCTCCAGCAGCTCTCTCGTCGTCTCCAGCCACCCCTGAACCTCATTGGCCTCGCCCTGCAGGGCCCGTAACTGCTGCAACCTCTGTGTCACTTTGTCCACGTACTCTGGGATTTCCGACACCACCTGACAGACAGAAGTTGTGCCGTACAAACACTGTACTGGGAATATCCAAAGAGAAAAGACGTTTAAAAAAATGTCAATTGTTGCAATAACACCTGTATGTGTGTACAGAGGGATATACTTTGTCTTTTTGGTGCTACAAAGCAACAGACTCCTGCACTCAGCAAGCCCTGAGGACAAAGACCCACCCCTTAACTCTGCCATGTGGTGTGTGGCAAGAAAGTTTGCCAGACCATGCCATGTGTTATGCTCACCATGCCGTGGCACCTGATTGGCTGAATTCTGGGGGCTCGCCCCTTTTTGTTGACAGGAGTGGAGTCATCTATTGAGTTAACACCTGGAAGTTGGTGGCTTTAATAGGTAGCGTACGTGTCTGCCTTTAGATACCTTTGTCCAGCGATGGTTGAGATTTTCCAAGTCTCGCTGGATGTTCTCCCGATCCTCGGCCGACATAGAGTCCTGATGCAGCATGCGTCCACCGTTAGCGTTGATGGCATTAAGGCTCTGTTGTCGAGATGGCACCTCGTCCTCCCGGTCCTACACACAAACGATACAGCATTGTGTCCTCAATAGGCTTGGCTCAACAAGTCTGGCTGTAGATATTGCTGTCAGTGTACAGTAGGTTCGAACTCACCAACACTAACTGCAGGTGAGTAAGACATGGCTTCAAGGCCAAGTATCTCCACAAAGCGTACTGCCACTTTCACATCTCAAGTCTTTAACCCTTTGCCTACCATGACCTCTGACCTCCAAAGGATTGTGAGAAGGAATGAAGTGAACGACTGTCATGACGGAGAAAAGTTTCACCACGGCAAGTGCCTGTCATCTAATTCAAACAAATCACTGTCTACCATTAATGAAACAGAAAACCAATAAATCAGTAAATACATGCAAGATAAAATGAACATGTGTGTACAGATTCAAAACCACTGACCTTGACCTTCTCCAGGAGTTCTGAGAGGTACTGGGTGTCAAGTTTCAAGGTCGAGCCAAGGATGTTTTCCGTCTCGTCGATCCAGAAGAAGAGCTCATCCATGTCATCCGTAAACTCACTCGTCTTCACGCTCCCTTCCTCCGGTCTGCAAACGCACACACACACAACAAAAAAATGCCAGAAATGTTACACAGCAGTTGAAGATAAATGCCCGAAGAAAACTTCTTCCATACACACACACACACACACACACACACAGAGAAACACGCACGCACACATGCACTGAGTACATAACACCAAATTCATAGTGACTACTCTGACTGAACAACTTGTCAGACAACCATTATGAACTGATGTTGCTTATTTACAAAACTGGCGGAAAAGGTTTTTCAAAACTCCCAAAACCCACACTGTTCTTCATAAAGCAATCAATCTCCTTTCTAGCTGTAACAGGAGACAAGTGGCTGTTTGATGATTGCCTACAGTTTGAGGGTGTGAAACAGGAGACTACGCATGTGTCACACTGTACACATGCTCTCTAGTGACATGAAATATGGGGTGGGGAAAAAAAAAAAACAGAGGAAAATTCAACACAAGTATGGGGTCTCTAGTTAGGAATCAAAATGATGACCTCAACAACAGAGCGAGAAAACTCAACTTTGTTACAATTCCGAAGTATCAGTGCGGCACTCACCTCCCTGAATACTTTTGTCTGTCAAACACCTCTGTGCACAGGGCTTTCCAACGTTTGTTGATGGCCTCCTGGCGTTGCCGTAGCAACTGGGCGTCCGGAGCGTTGGCCTGTCGCAGGATCTCGTTGCCAGCCACGTTCATGCTGTTGACGGTCCCTTGCTGCACACGCAGACCTGACTCCAGTTCCTGCAGACAGTCACACTCTCCCTTTAGACATATGCAGGATTGAACTAAAGTCATCAAGTCAAAGAAAGCATTACATGTACACACAACACAAACTTCACATCTATTTTCCCTGCTCAGCAATCTTCAATATTTGTTTTCTCTTAGATGCAAAAAAGTGGAAACTTCCAGATCTGTACAACAGTGCCTAAGTCCAATAGTCACAACATCCTCTGTAGCAAAACATCCATTAACCTTCCGGCTACGTTGTGGGTAAAAAGCTGCACACACATTGCTTTAGATGAACGTATCTCGGTCAATATTTAGGTCACACCTTTGAAATTTCATGACTTTGTCAATAAATGGTTTGACTATGTTCATGCCAAAAATTGTGTTGTTTAACTTGTAATTAGCAGAGTAATTAAACAATAAATAAGAATAAGTTGTGAATTGCCTATATAAAAACCATGGGTAATTTGTTTCCCACGACGTAGGACTAGGAAAAAGTCGAAAATTACCTATGTAAAAACCATGGGTAAGTTGTTTCACACGATGTAGGACTAAGAAGTTTTTTAGCGACGTAGCCGGAAGGTTAAAGATCCCTCGCTTAGCTGATTCTCACATAGTGGCCCAAACCGGAAGTTCACGGATCATGGGACGAGAACCATAAGAAGGGGCAATTTGTATTCCCAGTACAGAATGTGTTGAAACACAAAAACAAAAGACAGGAACAAACAGTTCTGATACACGCTATTCGTATGTCCACTAGGCTTCAAAGAAGCCACCTCATGTTTTGGAATAGTTTCCCTTGCGATTGAACCTCTACACTTGAAATACTCTGGCTACATGATCAGTAAAGCTCTTAATGCCATACAATGGTCTGAACACTCTGCGTGAGCAGTCCCAAATTCAAATTCTACTGAGCAGTTGACAGCGGCGACAAGCCTCTCGCTCAGTCCTTGTTATCCGCGTCGCTGTGTACCCTTCTGCTGGCTCAGTGCCAGTGATGCTAGACACACAGCTCAGAACGATCTGTGAGCTTTAAAACCTTTAACGCTAGGCTTTCATGCAAACACAAGCAACAGAGTTGACTGTGACAGTGGGTGGGTGGGAGTTTCACGTCCTTTTCCACCAAGGGTGGCTGATATCAAAGACGGGGCAACGAGAAAAAGGCCAGCACAAATATTTGGCGGGGTTCGAACTGGCGATCCGAGCACTGAGAGCCCAGTTTGCAAGCCACAGCCAAAGTAATCAGCATCTGACACTTGTCATCAAACAGCACGATTCCACAGTCCGTTCAAAACGTTGCTATGTTTACAATACGCAAAACGAGCTATGGTATGAAACAGATGACGGCCATATAACACAGTAAGCGAAATGTACACTTGTCGTCTGCCTCCTGCTGTACCAGTCACTGACACATCTGCACTAACGAGTGCAATTAACTTGAACGTGTTTACCATAAAACAAGCGCAGGCGTTTTAAAACAAAGATAGGTTGGCAATGATTGATGAGGAAGAAAAACACAAACATACAGCAGGTTGGAAACAACTGTGGGAAAATGACAGCTGATGCGCACACACACACACACACACACGACCACACACACACACAGTAATGTAGTCACTAATGTAGGTCAGGTGCACCGCTGTCCTAAAATAGACACCATAGGTATTTCAATCGACAACTGTCAATGCAATATGTTTTTCAGGTCTGTCCGCTATCGATGAAGTTAAAAATAAAGTTTCCTGGTTTCAGATCACCACATCTTCCAAATCACCATCTCAATTTTGCTGCCACAAATACAGATTTAGGAAATGGAAATAAGACGATCACTTATTTGCCCTACGCAAGCACACACGCACGCACGCACGCACGCGCGCACACACGCACACACACACACACACACACACACACACACACACACACACACACACATTCTTCTGTTTACAAAAAAAAAAAAAAAAGCAGTAAGTAATAAGCAGTCCATGTATAACCCTAATGTTCGTTTCCGTCCCTGTACCGGAAAAGGCTGCTCTAAACCCCGCGTCCATAAAATTAAGAGAGCGTACGAACCCAACGCTGGAAAAGTCTCTCCAATCTGTCCGTAGCAACTGTCTCCTTCCCTAACACTGTCTGCATCAGCAACCCCGACACTACGCCCCGAGGGTGGAGGACTGAGCCCCAGTGACACAGGGACTCCACACGGGATGTAGACATGGTCCTCACTCACAAAATGAATGGACGCCGGCCTCAGGTGGACAGAAGACATGAGTGGTGGCAGGGGAAATATATCCTCCCTCCCTCCCCCCACATACCCACCCACCTCCCTCCAGCCTCCCAAGTCCCCTTCATATACCCCCTCCTCCCCCCCCCCCTCCTCATCACCGCTCATCCGTCTCTGGTGTATGTTTATGTCAGGCGTGACTGTGGGAGGTACTGTGGGTGTACCTAGGTACAACACCGATACCTGTGCATCCTTTGATGTTTATGAGGCTCTCGACATGGGTGTAAACTGGCAGCTAGTTCTTGGTGACGTGCAGCTCACGGTAATACGGTCAGCTTAACAAGTCACCACGTGTACAACTACAGACGAACAGGCAAAGCACTGAGAGAACACCAATATTTCCGCACTCCATTTCTCAGCCCAGTATCGTAGAGTCGTCAGCTCTGCCGCCGCTTATTATACAGTTTTCTCCATAAAGGCGACGAACTGGAATTGACCGTGCACTTATTTATTGTTGACATGGGCGTTGCTTGTGAAACTGGCTGCACCGTCCGTCAGGCATTATCAACAGCTATGACGTGACAACAAGAAACAATTCCAGACTGAATCGCACATCAAAGGCTAACTCGGGAACCAAGCCGACGACACCTCTTGATGGCTAAAGGTACGACCTCCACCTCTTAGCCACGTGACTGGGGCTAATCAAAGGCAACAATTTTTCAATCAAAAATCACAGTAAAATGACTAAAGTTCACAGTCAGAAGAGTTGGTACAGCTCCACTTGCGATTGCCCATGCACGCTAAAAATAGCCTATCATAGTTAGATTGACAACAGCCTATCCTAGTCATACAGCGCTGACTGCAACACACCGACCACTACTGGTCGCTCGAACTTGAAATGAATCGGCCCAAAGTTCTGCCAGTCAATGTGTGACAGCAACACTGTCACGGACTCCTCGCTACTCCCTTCGCCTTGAGCCTTCTGTTGGTTTACTACCCGCCTGTGAGTCATTGTGCCGTAGTCTGCCTGGTGCAATGTTACAAACCACCGAGGCAGTTCAGACCGATGTGTGAATAAGGTATGTTGGAGGATGTGCAGTTCATCGGGCTAATTTCATCTTCACAAAGCCAACCTATGTGTTCAAACAGTTCCGTTCGTGAGTACCCCTGTACGCTCGAAATACTCTATCGTGATGAATCGTGCAGCTCTTAATGCGATACGATGCTGTTTGTCCTTTGCGCAAGCGGTCGAACATTCAAATTTATTACTGGAGCGTTCTGTAGAGGCTGCCACGTCCACGAGTACGCTTCTGTTGGCTCAGTGCCAGGATTACAGACGCTGTCACTGTCCAGGCGTCTAAGTAGTGTGGTGATAGATAGCACGAAACCAGCTCAGAGAGATCTGTCAGCATAAAAATGGTAGTATTAACCCCTTCAACCCGTGTGACAGCTGCCTGTGGAGAATTACGAGGAGGATAACCTCTGTCACAACACCAGCTCCTCAATCAAGGTTCATGCACCAAGACTGTCAATCACTGCACCCACACACCAATCAAAACAAACGACACAATTCATATATCAACCGCCTAGTTTATGAACCGCCCACGTACGTATAGGACACACCGAGCCCGCTGACAAGCTAAACATGACCTGGACAAAATCATGCATGCGAAAATGCATTTAATATGTAGGGCTGGAGAAGTCAATTAGATGGCAATGCAAGCTGTTCAACTGTCTCCCCTCCAATTTGTCGTCTGGTCCGTGCCTTGATTTTCTTATTGGAAAACACGCAGAGAAAACCTACCCACATACACCAGGCAGCGCCATCCAGTATCTAGCCTAGTTTTCATGGGGTGGGGGGGGGGAGGAGCTAAATAACCCGGAGAGAAACCCCCGATGAGCAGCCCGGTAGCCAGGAAAAACCGGTACATGTATCACATAGCACAACCTGGGCTCGAACCCACGCTTCATCGCCGTGACAGCGGTGGCGGCCGTTCAGTAGCGCAGCGGCCAAATCCGAAGTGCTACCTATTAGACCACCGCTCACCCGCTAAAGGTTGGTACATCAACAGCGGCGAGAGGTGGCTAATCTATTTTCCGGCAGTCATCAGGAATCAGTGTAACGTTACCACGACACTGTCACAACAGGCTGATGAACAAGAAATGACAAATTTATCAGTCAGTTTATCCTCAGTTTCCTGCAACTAACAATTTCCACCGCCTCATAAAGGCAGTCTGCTGTCCGTGGGCTAAGCCTCCATTAATCAACCATGAAGGAAACCAATCCTGGTACATGACTGGACAAACAATGCGATATTCAATGAACACTGCTGTCAACTAAATAATAATAATAATAATAATAATGAGTATTGTATAGGCGCTTTACCCAATTTCATGAATCGGCTCAAAGCGCCGCGAACTGAACCCAACACGCACGCTCACGTGAATCATACGCATTCTCTCACACACTTGACATAAACACATTACAATCACGTGGTGCGAAGGGTCAGCTCAGCTATTTAAATTTCGGGATTTAGAATTGCATTTATTTTTCAAATTTGGTGGGCTGAACATTTCCAAAGCAGAGGGGGAGGAAGCCGGAGTACCCGGAGAGAACCCCCGACGATCGGCCCGAATGAACGGTGCCACATACGAGAAGGAAAAATTCTTTGCCCCGACTGGGACTCGAACCCCTGACCTCTCGCATTGGTGACTGGTCTCTTAACCACTAGACCACCGACCGCCCCAAACACCAGGACAGCGAACTGTGACGCCGATAAGACGGTTAGTGGTGCCAGGAGTCAAAAAGTAAATCCGTTTGTTTAATGAGCGAACTCAATCCAGATTCCAGGCGGTTCTAGTGCAGTGAACCTCTCAGCTTAATCCGCCGCTTTCCGTCTGCACGTGTCAATAACGAGTCATGTGACAGTTGCAGCTCTAGAACTTACAGGTATATTAGTGCATGCAACTTGTTGACAGAAAATCTCTCTCTCTCTCTCTCTCTCTCTCTCACACACACACACACACACACACACACACACACACACACACACACACACACACACACAGGGTTAATCGTCCTTTTCCGCCACCTGCGGGTGATATCAAAGACCGGACGAGGAAGAATCCCGCACAAATATTTGGCCCCGGTCGGGAATTGAGCAGACAGATAGCATCAAACAACGACAGCCAGGAATTGAACAGACAGACAGCAACAGACAACGACAGCAGACACAGAGAGAAATTTTGGCAAAGACATCACTGCCGGCAACTACACCTCACTGCAAGCGCGGCGAGCGAATGAAATTGAAATAACTACTGTTTAGAAAGGCTGCTGTCGTATGCGTACCGAGCCGGACGGTACATAGTTGGTAAGAGCTGTGTTTCACATGGCAGGCCGTACACACACTGATACAGTCCGCGCCACAGACTGGGGTCTTCATGTACCTTTGTTAAACACTGTTAGTGTAACACTCCCTTCTTACGGGCCAGTGGTTTTCACTGACCATACACAACAACAGTGGAAACCCTGTAGTGTAGTTTGACACACTTGTATGGTCACTGAAGCACTCCGGGTTGTGGTTACAACAGAAGAAATGACTGTGGCCGGAGGGGAGGCATTACTGAAAGGTCACGTGATTGCACTTTTCAGTGTCTCTCCGGCCGTCAACCTAATGTACATGTCAGAGCACACACACACACACACACACACACACACACACACACACACACACACACACACACACGATATTGTCTCTACCGTCTGTTCCGTATCATGGTACTTAAGTAAAGGCAGAATGCTGTGGAGTGTTAAAGAAACCCAATAAGAATGTGTTGTTTACTGGCAGTCACAGAAAGAGAGAGACCGGCCGACTGACGGAGACAGGGATACACCGGGTGATTACTATAGCGAACGAGTTCAAGTCAAAAACAAAAGTTTTCTCCTTTGACCGTCCATGATGCGGTCACTTCGAGCAAAATGTTACGATGGCCATCCAGAAAACAAACAAACAAACGAAATAACACCACCACCAACACCAACCTCGTTAGGCCGTTACCTCCAGTATCCGTGGTAAAATCGGTAATCCTACGTTTATCTTCACGCACGCGTTAGAAAGTCACAAGCAGCAGCCCCCCACACTACACAATCCCCGCTACCTGTAGTGTCATACGGCATGGCCCCACAACCAACTGTGAACCGTCAAACTAACCTCGCTACCTGTAGTGTCATACGGCATGGCCCCACAACCAACTGTGAACCGTCAAACTAACCTCGCTACGGAAGACACAATCTACATGCGGGTACATGTGCGACCTGACAAAAAGGTCACTGTGACTACAGACCCCACTAAACACGGACACACACAGACACAGACACACACACACACACACACACACACACACACACACACACACACACACACACACACACAGGTAAGTGGAGTCTACATGACTGTAAATGAGGACTGGCAATTTTTACACGGTACATGTACGTCAAACTACCTGAGATTTCCATAAGGACGAACAGTTGCCCGGGTTTCTCAGTAATGAGAGCAGTGTGTGTTCAGGGTTTGTGAAGGAGTGTAAGGGTGAAGGAAATCGGTAGCGGGCAGCTGTAAATACCACGCCAGGACGGGACTGCACCCAGTAAAATAGTGTTCACTGTTCAGTGTGTGTGTGTGTGTGTGTGTGTGTGTGTGTGTGTGTGTGTGTGTGTGTGTGTGTGTGTGTGTGTGTGAGAGAGAGAGAGAGAGAGAGAGAGAGAGAGAGAGCGAGGCAGACAGACAGACAGACAGACAAACAGGCATTTGCTAAAATAGGCCCAAGTGGATTAAGAAGCACTTAGGCTCTATGAACGGTAGCACCGTCAGTTTCGTCTCCTCTGCAAGTGCTGTCCTCGCGACACACACTCCTAACCCAGTCTCACTCCCCCAACACCAGTTCTCTGACTCACAAACACCGCAACGCTCCTTTCAATCTCCCGCCAGGTAGAACCCCTACAACACCTCCACAAAGCAAATGACACAAGTTAGCGGCCGGCACACCGTAACGGGCCCGAGCGGCACTTCAAACACGGGGACTCGCAGATCTCACGGCAAGACCACTCACCATTCCGCTGCTGGTGAGGCAGGAGCCGAGTCAATCACTAGCAGGCGAAGTGACGGTCCCAGCCAATCGCCCGTCCTGTGAAAGTCCATAGAGATGGTATCACTGCTACAGCTGATTTCCGACTCAGTGAGTGACACATGGTGCAGCACTCAAACCACGGGCCATATCCAATATAACCAACACGTGTCGTCAGTACTTTGATCACTGCACACTGGATTCCGTACACACACTCACAACAGAATAGCACAGAAGTTAAATCACACACACACGAGACAGCTTCCTCCTAACGTCTTCTGTCATGTTTTCTGGGAACAAAACACGACACAAATGCGGCCCGAATCTGCGCTGGGTTTGGCGTCATGTGTTACCTCAGGCAACACTATCCCTGCTACACGCGCCTCACAACGTCGTCATTAGGGTGAGTGAGGTCAGAGCTGGTCTGCCTGAAGTCTTTGATCAACTGGTGTCCCTTCTGTTCTGTCACTCAGGCCTGTAGTGTACTGTGTGGAGGGCACGACCCCTAGAGCGAGCCACGGCTACTGAACTAACAGGCCCGGTCAGCGTTGTCACTGTCACCGCCTGATTAACTTCACACAATCAATGTCTGTGTGGCCAGGCCTTGTTGACATCTGATATTCTCTCTCTCTCTTTCTCTATCAAAACACACACACACACACACACACACACACACACAAACACACACACACACACCACTACACTAGTCCCCCCCCCCTCCCCCTCTTTGGCCCCCTCTTTAAACGGCACTCACCTGAGACAGGAGCAGGTGAGGAGGAAAACACTGCCACAGGTGCGTGTTCCCAACCCGATAACCTAACCCGGTCAGCATTACACTCCACTCCACTCCACTACAGTCCCGTTAGTCTGTGTCGACTGGCAGTAGCTGGATTCCCTCACCCTAGGCTGCCACCGTCACTCTTCCTACACTTTCATTCATAAACCCACCGACCCCCGCATCGCGACTCATACACGCTCTCGCTCTCTCCCTCTCCGTGTCTTGTTGCGTGTCCGTGGTGTGTGTGTGTGTGTGTGTGTGTGTGTGTGTGTGTGTGTGTGTGTGTGTGTGTGTGTGTTTAAAATTTAATGTGTTGTCACATCTGTGACAATTTTCCGCATTAGTGTATGTATCACAGCCATACTGTGAGGACGAAACTAGTATGCAAGGGGGGGGGGGGGGGGGGGAAGCATGCTGGTGTCGGTAAAATCTGCCCAAATAACATCCTGCGTAAAACAACCGCCTGCGTAAAACAACTACCTGCACAAACAGACCACCTTTTGTTACGGGTCTCGTGTTCTTTCCTTCAGTCACAGCCCTGGCTACTTCGTAAGTCTGCTTGGCATAAAAACACCCCCGCCCCCCCCCCCCCCCCCCCCCCCCCCCCGTCTCTCTAGTGTAACAGTCACTGTAGCGCTTCATTAAACACAACTACCCCATAAAGCCATAAAGCGGAATAGGGAGAGAAAGGAGTAAGGACTGGACCTCCTACGATCTTCCTCATCCTCATCTTCATGCATAATAAAAATGGCCCCAACTTCCGCGCCCTCCGTTGATTCCATCCATGACATAGCAGAAATACGTGTACTACCGGAGCTGGCAAAGAGGCTGCATTAAAACAAATGTATAAGGATTCCAAAGTATCCACAATAATAAACAGGACCATAGCTGACGACAGGTAAGGTTGTGTGTGTGTGTGTGTGTGGGGGGGGGGGGGGAGTAAACAGCTTTTTTCCTAATCCTGATAGTATACAAAGTTTAAAAAGACTTCCGTGATTAACAAAACGAAACCCCAAAAAGTGCAGAACAAAGATTTCTGGGCTTAGTGTGTTTTCTTCCAGTCAGTTATCACAAAATGTTGATGGAAACAATGATAGTTTTAATGTCCATCGCTTCAGATGCTGCAAAACATCGCTGGTTGACGTGCACCTCGACCAGTGGTGTGCAAAAGCCTCTGGTGTTCGTAATTTACACACACAGGATTCAGAACTACTCACTTAATTACACGTGACTGATTTACTTGGTCACCTTCTTCTCCGTCTGTGTGCCCGAACACGATGAATCACCTCACAAAACCGGTGTCAGTAAATCTAGACAGCCGCGTGTCGCGTCAAACAAGGGGGGACAAGCCGACAGACCGTGAGGAACAGGGTACTGCCCGGTTGTTGTCTCCCCTGAGACTTGACGTAACGCACGTGCAGTGGAAGTTGGTATTGGCGTCACCTGGCCTAATTAAACATGTCGTTACCGGTGACATCAACATCGACAATTACAAGCGCACGCCGGATACCATTCCGTCTTTCGTCTCTGTGGGAACTCTCTCTCTCACACACACACACACACACACACACACACACACACACACACACACACACGGGTCTTAAGTTCCTGCCTGCCTGTTCATTATCACACCTGTAACCGAGCCCCACATCAAACGTGCCATTGTGTTTTGCGATACAAGTCTAGCCAATAGGCAATTTCGGCTGAACCTAGCAGCCCTGACCTTCCCAGTTCCGTACGGCCACACACAACCACACAGTCTGCTACTGTAAATGCTCTTTCCGGACTTGAACTTAACCCTTTCGGGAGACATCGGACACATGTCAATGAGAGCCTGTATCAGTGTATCTGGACGAGAGAGAGAGAGAGAGGGGGGGGGGGGACAGAGACAGACAGGCAGACAAACAGTCACAGAGACAGCGAGGCCACTGTAAAATTAGCACGTTCTTCTTCTTCCAATTGACTAACCAACCTCAACACTGATAGTGAGGACCATTGTCAGTGTCGTTGTGCATGCTGGTTAACTGTTTTCCGTTCCGAATCCCCTCGCGTTTCGAATGGGATGTTTAACGAAGGCTAGAGAGGCACCGTAAACGAGTCTGCACATGAAACGGACTCGATCTGGTAAGGATTTCTACCCATCAGGGACTCGAACCAGGCAGCTCAGGGTCTGGAGTCGGATGCCCTAACCACTAGACCAACTCCCCTGTCGATCACGTTCAATCAGTTTTGATGAAATCAACAAGAGTCCACGTGCGAAAGTCCATACACTTCATCAGCGAACAGCACAATCGTTACTTGCTCTTGCTTCATCATTACGCTCTGTTCATCCGCTTTATGGCACGATGACTGATGAATAGTAGCGTGTCGCCCGACCTAATTATAAACCCTCTTGTAGCACGTGCATCGTAACTAGACCATTCTGATTATCAGGCCACTTGCATAATCTCGCTGAACGACACAGAACGACTAATACACAGACTTTGTTGCGCGAGTATTAAAAACAAAAAAGGAAAAGAACCAAACAACAAAAACCAGAAAGAAAAAAAAAACTGAAGAAAATATACAGAAGAACACACACATGAGAGAAAACTCACAAGCAGTACTTACAACAAGCATGGCCTCTCTAGCCGTGACGTCATCAGTGGCCTTGGCTGCGGCCAGTTTGGTGTCGGCGGTATCCAGCCAGGCGGTCAACTCCTGAAGGTCAGTGTGGAACAACCGCCATTGCTCCATCGCCTTCGTCCACCGTCTGCAACACAAAGTGCCCCATGCTTATCACTGTCACAATCCAATAAAGTCATTCTTGATACAATCAACCGTGCAATCAGATGTGACTCCATCTGCGACAAATTTTCTGGCGAGCAGTTTCTGAAGTTTCTAAGCCAACTTACGTCTTGAAACAGTTTCGCTTGCACGCTAGAAATACTCTATCTTGATGATTAGTACAGCTCTTAATGCGGTACAATGTTGTTTACACTTTGCGCGAGCGGTCAAACATTTAACTTCTACGACTGTTGTTACACTACTGGAGCGCTTAGTGTGGTCGCCGCGTCACTGAGTCGATTTTGTTGGTTAAGTGCCAGCATTACAGACGCTGCCACTGTCTAGGTGTCTAAGTGGTGTGATGATAGATACCACGAAAACAACTCAGAACGATCTGTGAGCATAAAAATGGTGGCATTAGCCCCTTTAAGATTCTGTCTCTCAGTAAAACGACCCTCGAACACACACACACACACACACACACACACACACACA
The DNA here is from genome assembly GCA_018292915.2 of Batillaria attramentaria. Taxonomy (NCBI): domain Eukaryota; kingdom Metazoa; phylum Mollusca; class Gastropoda; family Batillariidae; genus Batillaria; species Batillaria attramentaria. The sequence continues at coordinate 924,994 of JACVVK020000229.1, forward strand.
CACACACACACACACACACACACACACACACACACACACACACTGACACACACACACACACACCATACAGAAACTGCGGCAAACAGTTTCTAATCTATTAAAACATACAAAGAGTCTCCATTATCGCCAACATTTCTTTGGGGTCGTTTCCTAATGCATTTCTCCCTCCGACGCCACCAACTCAGGCATTCATTACCTGCGGCATTTTGACTCGTCACTCCGATATCCAAATCACACACATGCATGGCCAAGTAACTCTGACCCACTGACAACTAACTACTCTATGTGTATGTCGCCCCTACATCTGTCCTTCATATACAACACTCAACAAAGGCTGCTTCCTGCATGCTCCCCCCCCCCCCCCTTTTTTCTTCTTCTTGCATCATACGGGGCTCAAACAAGACGGCCGGGAGTGCTTCCGGTGTTACTACAAAAGTTCAGGATTGTTCTCGATTAAGGTCACCTGTGTGAGCGATGTGCGTGCACACTTGTTTACAGTGAGGTAAAGCTTCAAGATGTTTTGTGGTTCACATACGTCCCCCCTTCTCTCACACAGACAAACCCAAATCCAGTAGGGTAACACCGAGTGTTTCCAGTTTTAAATGTCAGTAGCACTGGAAATACACACTGGATGTGTTGATCTGTTTGAAAGAGAGGTCGTTTATCAGACAGATAATGACTTGCACCAAAGACCTTAGATAATCTAAGGTCTTTGCTTGCACTAACACACTGCTACAGTGTACAAGGCGTGCAAGCTCACATTTCAGACACATGGCTTTACTCAACAGCAATCGCCATCCGAACTTCTGAATCTGAGTAGCGACTATGGGGGAAAAAATCCGCAATTCTGTTTACCCCCTTTGCATCAGCTGGCAAGGTGGTGAGTGTGGGGTGGTGGAGAAGGAGGGGGAGGACGGGAGGAAGAAAGCAGTGAGGTATTTCTGGTCTTGCGCTGTGCTGTGCTGTGTTGTGTTGTCACTGAAACAGCTGTATAAGCCGGCTGTCACATTCAGTCAGGTCCACTCGGAATTTCATCAACGATTTCAGTTTTGTTCTAACTTTGTGGGTGGATGGAAGATGCGAGGTTGACAGGCGCATTGGGAAAAGACAGGTACAACTTATGGTCCTGTCTCGATTCAAACCCGGAACCTTCTGACCTTAAGTGCACTGCTCAAGCTGTGGAGTCACAGAGCCCCTCCCCCCCCCCCAAAAAAAAAAAAAAAAAAAATCAGATTTTGTTGGAATCTTCTATTATTGTGCCTTGTATTACGTGTTGCTACTCAAAGGGAGGTAACTCCACAAAAGAAAACCATGTTTTTTTTTGTTTTTTTTTTGCCAACATGTTCCATGAAAATGTCGATGAACTTCAGTACTGTAAGAAAGTTGAGAGTGGACCAGACAATGTTTTTATTTCATACTCGCCTTGTTTTTTCCCCGTGCCTATCACCTCACGTGTACGTATCTGGGTAGCAAACACAACCTGTTGCATCCCCCCCCCCCCACTCCGAGTTTCCATTCAAACCCCTCCCCCATCCCCTAATACAACAATTCCGCCCACACACCTAACTAACTCAGGACAAGGCTCGCCGCAAACTTTCATCCATTTTGATTGGACGCTGGATTCTCTCATGAGAAGCCTGCACGTCATGGCATTTTGATATTTTCCCTGTAAGCTCCATCAAAGCACGTGTGCGTGTAGTTCGGGTAACCCATGAGTGACCGAGGAAGTCGTGCGTGTAAAGTGAATTACTGTGACTGGCTGTACTTGAGGACTGCACTCACAGCAACTACAACCTGCTTTGAAATCTTCCATTACACTGTAAGTCTCTCGCTTCATCACAGACTAACCGTTCCGCACTGCAAACTTGCAACCAAGAGGGTTAACAAGGTGAAATCAGGTGTAACGTGAAGTCCACACACAGTGTAACCTAAATCCGCCAATACTACTGCCCTAGAAGTTGTTCAAACAACTTCAGACGCACCCCCCCCCCCCTCCCCTAACATGACACTGCAGCCCCCCCCCCCCCCACATCCCACCCTCCATACCACCTGTTCACAAACAGCTTTGTATCTGCCGCCCTGCCCGCTACAAACTCACCAAATCATCCACGTAACATTTACCATCGTGAAAATGACACGCCTTGGTCACGATTCTGACTTGCAGCTTTACGGGTGGCTAAACTTTCAACAGGTGTTGTTGCAGGAAGCTACTAATCGACTGTTGAATTCACAGCCTGCCCGCCGAGCTGTGTGAGAGAGCTGCAATTTTTCTGCTCGATGTGGAAAACAGGGTGACACAGTAGCAAGGGAATGGTTACTGGCACGGATGAGAGGTCGCGGTGTATTTCGCCCCACTATGGCGGGTGTGCGTTTCTCCATTATAAAAATTGAATTCTAAGGCAGGAAGTGTACGGGTGTCGACAATGATTTATCGCTAGAAAGACGATATGATTATGGCGCGTAGAGCCGCATTTCTCTCTCTCTCTCTCTTCTCTCGTAATACGCGAGGAGAAGTGATCCCAGTAAATATATGGTGCATGTGATGGCGTGTGTGTGTGTGTGTGTGTGTGTGTGTGTAGGTGGGGGTTAAGTGAGAGGTGTCGGTAAAAAGCGGAAAAAGTGATAAGCAGTATGTTCGCCTCCACAGTTTGCTCACTGAAGGGCGACCTATTAAGGTGACAATCGATAGAACAGCCGACAATATCCTGAATCACATTACAGAAATTTGCATGGAAAATGCAGTCAGCGGTACTGCCACTCTCTAAGTTCGAACACAAGCAATCCGGCGTTGTGGGAAAACAGCCCGTAACACTGAGACCACTCCACTCGTCAGGCCCCGAGGCAAAAGCCCCGCATCATTACTCTGCCCTGTATTGGTAAAGCAGGCCAACAGTACGTCCGTGACGTCATTCTATGGGAAAAGGGATGATTTCAGGATGAAAGAGATTGACGTAATGGTCTTTTTTTCCTCGAATGACGTCAGTGGACTTACTGTTTCTTTCCATGTTTCAGTCATATCAAACTACACGTGCTTCCCTCGTTGTAGTGTCTGGCCAAAAGTTTCAGAGACCATGCCATGTGGTGTGCTCATTATGCCGCGGGGAGTGATTGGCTGAATTCTGGGGGCTCGGCCCTATTGGCTGACAGGAGTGGAGCTGTCCATTACCATTCTCTAGAATGTAGTCAATATCTACGGTTTTCCAGTGCGTACCCCCCCCCCCTTCCCGTTCACACACACTCACACACACACACACACACACACACACACACACACACACACACACACACACACACTCCCAACCCCCTACTTCCAACCCCTTACCACGACAAAGACGCCCAATATCCAAGAATAAAAACTGTCCATAATATTGTTCACTTACTGAATAAGGTGCTTGTTGCGTGGCACCGTGACGTATCCGTGCAGTAATCCTCGTGTGGCCATGTTTATCATTCACTCAGAGTTCTAAGGTTTTAATCAACTGCTTCAGTAATGATTGTAGTCACAGCTGCTCCGCTTTCCTCCTCCCAGCCGGCGTCACTCATCGATCACAAGAAAAGCCACGCAACAGATTTCACTCAACCGTGACAATATCACAGAGTTGTGGAGACTATGAGCTGTAACCGAGCTGTGGTCGTTAATATACGGAGAGAGTCTCATGCGGAGCATCAATACTTGTATATCACTTTTTGGGTTCTTCGTGTTCATGGAGAGTAGCTCCCGACAGCAGGTATCTCATGCGATCATCAACAGATCTCTGTCGCTTTTATTGCACATTTTCTCCGCGTGATCTGGAGTTTAGATGTGCAAATTTGATTTCCGACCGAAATGTTCCTCCTCACTGTGACGCAACAGATGAGCGCGTCAAGTCATTTCCCTTCACTATCTTCAGGCAATAGTCAGCGCGTCAAGTCATTTCCCGTCACTATCTTCAGGCAATAGTCAGCCGCTGTTACATCTCAACCGGCTGTGCGCTGTATTATCCAAGCGCGACAAAGAGCTGGAAATAAAAGGTGCACCAGGATACTGTAAATTCCCAAACTTCTTTATGGGTGTCAGTGACCGCTGTCTATACGTTCTCTTTATGGGTGTCAGTGACCGCTGTCTATACGTTCTCTTTATGGGTGTCAGTGACCGCTGTCTATACGTTCTCTTTATGGGTGTCAGTGACCGCTGTCTATACGTTCTCTTTATGGGTGTCAGTGACCGCTGTCTATACGTTCTCTTTATGGGTGTCAGTGACCGCTGTCTATACGTTCTCTTTATGGGTGTCAGTGACCGCTGTCTATACGTTCTCTTTATGGGTGTCAGTGACCGCTGTCTATACGTTCTCTTTATGGGTGTCAGTGACCGCTGTCTATACGTTCTCTTTATGGGTGTCAGTGACCGCTGTCTATACGTTCTCTTTATGGGTGTCAGTGACCGCTGTCTATACGTTCTCTTTATGGGTGTCAGTGACCGCTGTCTATACGTTCTCTTTATGGGTGTCAGTGACCGCTGTCTATACGTTCTCTTTATGGGTGTCAGTGACCGCTGTCTATACGTTCTCTTTATGGGTGTCAGTGACCGCTGTCTATACGTTCTCTTTATGGGTGTCAGTGACCGCTGTCTATACGTTCTCTTTATGGGTGTCAGTGACCGCTGTCTATACGTTCTCTTTATGGGTGTCAGTGACCGCTGTCTATACGTTCTCTTTATGGGTGTCAGTGACCGCTGTCTATACGTTCTCTTTATGGGTGTCAGTGACCGCTGTCTATACGTTCCACATCTTCAAAGCTAAGAAGTAAATTATACAATCTGACCCCGTGTCCATTACGTCACAATTATTCCACGTGAATCCGTCCGCATGAATCTTGCTTATTTCACTTTTGCCCAGCACGGCAAGGGAAACAAACGATGCTGACTTAGAAACACGCACGGCACAGTGACTGACCCTTGCTGTGGACAACAAACACCAATAACTACTACTGCAGGCCACCAGTGTCCCACTTCTGCTAGAGAAGCAACACAATTAATGGAGACGTTCTCTTGGGGACGTACTCCGTGACTTACACCCGACACACGGTCATCATTCTCTCTTGGTCCAGGCCACTAACACAATAACTCACACAACCCGACCCCGCCACCAAACGTGGCCACAGTTGACATCACTATGCGATATGTAATGACCAAGGCTTGACGTCTTCACTGAATGTAAGCAAAGTAATGCAACAGCGACAGAAGGATTTGTCCCTAAGAGGTTACTAGCAAACAACCACCGCTACTTGCAGGACGGCTAGAGTGGCGTGTCCATGGTTCTGGCGCCATTGGCATATTACGCTGTCTCACGTACTGCGGTACTCGCAATATTTCTCTCCTCCCCCCTCCCCACCCCTCCCCCCTCTACACGACTCCCATTACCAACAATGGCTTATCGTATTACCCTGATGGACTACACTTGCTTGTCGTCTTCACAGATCTTCCTATCATCCCTCACAAAACAGCCCTACAAGCTTGTATTCAACACAGTCTTTTTTACTGCCGTATTGCCCACACAGAAGACTGGCCGTCCTGGGTTTGTTTTCGTCTTACAGAGCAAAGCCTCGTCTGGACCACGCCCCCCGTCTGCCCGGGTGGGGAGCGGGTGGATAGACAGGTAATGTTAATAGCAGGGCGGCACGCAGGCACGTATGAAGAAGGTAAGAATGCGAGCTTACGCCGCACACGAAACTCTTCATTAACCCTTTACGAGCTGTGAAAAGAACTCGCTCTCTGGTACCCCAAACACACTGACGTGTTGTGCAGTTATCGACCATTCACAGAAACCCCTCGTTAACCCTTACAGCGCCTAAAACCCTCATCTGCAGGAAACGCAAGAGGGCCTAAATTCTGTTGCTTCAAGCTTTCCCGTAATTTTTGGTCATTGTGGATTCTGTAAACTCCACGCAACCACATTAAACGTCTTTCGCGCTGAACCTTGAAGCTGACTAAAGCTTCAACGTGTAAAGAGGCGTGCGGCACGAGCGATTTGCACAGCCTGGAAACGCAAACAGTATTCTACACTATAGCTAAGGTGTTACGTACATCAAGAGTCAAACCATCACGACTGATTGGCTGTTTGTCTGCTCGTGTAACACCCTTTCCCACCCAACATGAATGATATCAAAGACGGAGCCACAAAGAAAACGTTTAGTTTCCAGCGGGGATTCGAACTCACGACCCGAGCGCTGAAGGTGCAATGTTCAACCAAGATGGTCACGAGATTGTCACGCACGAGTAAAGGTACGATGAGTGTCCGCACATCACCTGTCCACACTACTGTGCGCGATGCGAACTTCCTCTGTGCACAAGGGAAGAAATTGTAGTTTTTGAACGTACAGTATTTGTTGAGGTTTACTGGGGTGTTCGCGATATACAAACCAGTTAAGTCATCAACTCTCGTCACTCAGGCTAAAAACCAACACAAGCCCACAACGAACAATGGGTGACACTGGTGTCCTCAAACTCCAGAGAAAGACCTGGCGAGTCTCCCTAACACCGAGCGCTCATAAACTGATCTGTAAATCGTCAGACACACGATGCATTGTCCTTTCTCCCTGGCTTGAGACCAGACTGTTGGACAGCCAATCATTAGAGCCATTAAGGTTATCACACCCCTACCAGCCAATCATTTACTGCGGAAAGCAATACCCTCCTGCTATCAGTTATTGTGGCCTTCTCTAACAGGTCCTTCCGCAGATAAGCAGAATACTTGTACACGCACCTTGTCTGATAGCGATAGCCGTAACAACCTCATTTATACGGATATATCTCACTGATACATCTGTAAGCGAAAACTGAAACGCCACCATAACTTTCAACCACGAGAGCAACCACGGGTCTTCACAGATTGCATCCTTTAGTCAAACGTCGATATCTTCTGTCTACTTCAAGATGGCATCGCTGCGCAAGGAGAAGCCCATAGGCGCACCACCCCACCTGTTAGAAGTGTCTCCAAAGTCGTGTTTGGAACTTCCGCCCCATCTTCACGAACACATCTGTCAAGGCCTCCTTTTCAGCACAAGGAAAATGATTTATACAGTTCCCGCACAGTAAATCCAGAAGCGTACTTGGAGAAAGCATAAGCGGTCACCAGCACGAAAAGGTATCCGCGTTTGAGTCGATACTGTCAAGTGTATGTCTAACACCTCGTGATGACCTACAGCGTATCACTCGTCACCTCATGTTAACGATAAACCAGTCACATATACACGGAATGTTACCCCCCCCCCTCTCTCTCTCTCTCTCCATGACGGGAACACACAGTGTACAGCGTGATACGGAGTCCAACACTCTGATTTAGTCGTAATATATTTCCTGTGATATTGGTTGGTTTGGTTAACGTGTTTCATGTTTTTCCCACCCGCCACGGCGAGTAAAATACTCGTCACTGTCAGGTCTGAACACTGTGTCCTCCAGCATTGTGAAGTAAAACTATCCTATTCGGCCCAGTCGACACTCTAACTCTACACCATCTGCATTCCGTGTCCTCCAGCATTGTGAAGTAAAACTATCCTATTCGGCCCAGTCGACACTCTAACTCTACACCATCTGCATTCTGTGTCCTCCAGCATTGTGAAGTAAAACTATCCTATTCGGCCCAGTCGACACTCTAACTCTACACCATCTGCATTCCGTGTCCTCCAGCATTGTGAAGTAAAACTATCCTATTCGGCCCAGTCGACACTCTAACTCTACACCATCTGCATTCTGTGTCCTCCAGCATTGTGAAGTAAAACTATCCTATTCGGCCCAGTCGACACTCTAACTCTACACCATCTGCATTCTGTGTCCCTCCAGCATTGTGAAGTAAAACTATCCTATTCGGCCCAGTCGACACTCTAACTCTACACCATCTGCATTCTGTGTCCTCCAGCATTGTGAAGTAAAACTATCCTATTCGGCCCAGTCGACACTCTAACTCTACACCATCTGCATTCTGTGTCCTCCAGCATTGTGAAGTAAAACTATCCTATTCGGCCCAGTTGACACTCTAACTCTACACCATCTGCATTCTGTGTCCTCTAGCATTGTGAAGTAAAACTATCCTATTCGGCCCAGTCGACACTCTAACTCTACACCATCTGCATTCCGTGTCCTCCAGCATTGTGAAGTAAAACTATCCTATTCGGCCCAACCGACACTCTAACTCTACACCATCTGCATTCCGTGTCCTCTAGCATTGTGAAGTAAAACTATCCTATTCGGCCCAGTCGACACTCTAACTCTACACCATCTGCATTCCGTGTCCTCTAGCATTGTGAAGTAAAACTATCCTATTCGGCCCAGTCGACACTCTAACTCTACACCATCTGCATTCCGTGTCCTCTAGCATTGTGAAGTAAAACTATCCTATTCGGCCCAACCGACACTCTAACTCTACACCATCTGCATTCTGTGTCCTCCACAAACCATTCTGAAGTGAAAAAAAGAAACATTTCCTTTACGTGCATGTATCCACTAAAACCTCTTTCACTCACAAGTGAAGAACACAGCATCACAATCACCTTCCTCTTTTCGCTTGCCCCTGACGATAATGGGCGAGTATCGCAATCCATTCCACCATCCACAATCTATTCTTGTGCACACTTTTTGCTGTTCAGGCTTGTATCTGGTTTCACAGAGAAAGGGCTGACGCACGCACGCAAAGATAGCGCAAATTAATGGACTTGGATAATGCCATTCAACCGTTCCAGCTCTCTCTCTCTCTCTCTCTCTGAAATCCCAACATCCAATCTAAACGTGTAAAACGGATTTCAGCTATCGTACTGAGAAGGTTGCCAGATACAAGTGTTACGAGAAAATGATCCAGCACATCGTTGAACAGAACGGTTCGGTTCTTGAGGCTGAAATGGTTGATTTTCCTATCGTCTGGCAGTTGTTTCTGAGCACCCGGGCAGCATCGGAATTCGCCGAAATGAATTCAGCTTCATGCGACTGTGTGATTTACACGTCACAACTGAGACAGATGCAACAAGAAACACTTCATCATTACTGCACACGAAGTTAGGCACTTCCAGCGTTAAGTGGTGCAGTTCACAATAAGACAGACCTACACAAGGGCTTGCAACACAAGGGAGGGTTACTGAACTGTTTCTGCCATCATCTGTAACCTTCACACACACTGAAACGTGCGATCCAGCAGGGATCAAGGTTGCTGGGGACTTCATGTTTGAAAACACAACGATCACGGCAGACCAACAGCACTGAATATCTTCATGTCTCTCAGAGTAATTTCCCATCTTCAGACACCAACATTCAGCTACATGCAGTGGAATTGTTCGGTTTATCGGGAGCACGCGATCCTGCGTGACATCCCTACGGAATCCGGATCTTCCCACGGCTGGAAAATCAAACGCCAATTGGCCAAGGTCACGTGATGTTACGGTCCTGGGACAGACAAGTGAGACCACGCCAAGTCAGTCAGCTTGTCATCCCGTTATTCTGTCGTTTGCGGCTTTTGAAGTGTCCCCCTGTGTCCTGCCTGCTTGACCCTCAACCTGAAGACGCTTGGCGCTTCAAAGGCAGTTGTAACGGCAGACACGTGGTGAGTAAACCCTGTTTAAACTGTCGTGCTGGAGAGGAAAGAAAGAACAAAGACTTGTTGGGGTTTCTTCTCACTCCTACATAATTCCCGTCACAAACCGCCACACTGTGACACTGACCGTCAGTAGAGAGAGGAGGATCAAGACTGGAGATAAACATTTCTCCACCTCCTGCACTGTCATTCCCCACTCCTACACTGTCGTTCCCACTCCTACAATGTCGCACTCCATCATGACTCTTGGAGTGTTTGCCGTTCACCCCGGCGTATCGAACATACAAACCAATCACTGACTTACAGAAAAGCGAGCTAAGCTTGAATGGCTGAACCACATCACAAACACAGGCAGCATTTTCCTTTCTCGTCTATAGCTAACCAAACTTCACTCCAGCCTCTTGCGGCCTCTAAAGGCAGCAGAGCCATGAATACGCCATTGTGACAGACACAAAACATCATTCATCGACGCAACCTCGTCCAATTTTGGGGCGGACCAGAAGCACATAACTTGTTCCAGTGGGATAGCGACCTAGTGGCGAGTGTAGAGGCGTGCATACCGCCTGTAGACCTCGCCTCGCCTCGCCTCTTGATCGATCGGGTTCAGGAAAGGTAGGATATGGGTAGATAAGCCGGCACTTCACATAAACCACAACACGGCTCACATCAGCTGAAGAAGCCAATTTGGCTGGAATCGCCGGAACCTCTCAACAGCGATACAACGGGTCAACCAGTGAAACGTTTTAGCACTCTGAATCAATCCATGCTACTTGTCAAACTGATCCAACGTCATTTCTACACCACTCGTGCCTTTCTGACAGAATTTCTGTAACACTGACAGGGACACGTTTTAACTGCTCTGTACTCACAGACTGACCTGGCTTGATGACGAAAACGAAAGTATGAATCGAACACCATGGCCTTTGGTGATATCATCAACGTATGTATAAAAAGTCTTTTTCGGACCGTCGTTACTACTGCTCGCTTCAGGTCCGACAAGGAGGCGGGGGCCCGCCTGGCCAGGAACACAAACGCCTAATTTCGGTCGGATAGACCGTAGAAGTGGCATGAGGTCGATAGCAACATCGCAATTTCACACGGCTCTAAAACAGACTTTGGCAAGACCACCACTGACCCAGAAGTGACAGCGTCTGTTCTGCATGAAACACTGTTTGACACGCAGCAGCTGCTCATCCTCAAATCGGCTCCTGTAATGAATGAAACAGTGTAGAGCTGAACTGATGAGACTGTGTCGACATTTTGTCCCAAACTTTCTACAGAATGCCAGCAGAGTTGGATCGGGTCCAGAAAGACGTGGGATGTCCATTGATTTCTGTTTCCCATGTCAGTGATTATGGGGGGCAGTCCGCACCACACAGCACTGCACCATGCACGTGCCGCTCGTCCCTCAACATAAACCCACTCCCCGCCTAAGTAAACTACATCACCTCGCTCTCTGGAAAGCTTCTGGCCCGCATAGCGGCGAAGTTTGACCATGTCAGGGAGTGAGTGAGTGAGTTTTTAGGGCTTAAAGCCGCGCAAGCCACAAAGACTAATTCGCGGCTGAGTGTGTCTGCACTACATAAAAAAACAAAAAAAAAAAAAAAACGTTGGACAAAGGATGCAAACTGTTAACCATGTCAGGGTGTTCAGTTCTCTGACTCTAATTCCGTGTTCAGTCGCCGCCACAGTCGAGTACCGCGGTGTTCCAGATTTCGCTTACAGATGGTTCACTCTTTCACTGCTTGACAGAAAAAGCAGACAGCAATCCGGCCACGGAGTTTATGGTCTCAAGGCTACTTTTCAATCGTTACCAGAACTTGCCTTGAACCTTTTTGGTAATCTGAGGGTTTTTGTGTGCGTTTTTTTTGCTTCTTCTTTTTTACGCTCCTCCTCCTTAAAAGAGGTCGGCAACACGCGCTGAAGAATTCATTATCCAATTAGCGAACAGTCGATAGACCCGCAATGGAGTTTGACCACCCTGATTCCGCTAGTAGAGACCGAGTGTATTAAGATCGATCTGGTCGTGTACTGCTGCAGGCGTGGGAATGGCCATGCACACTGTGTAGCGCCGACCGCCATCTGACTATTGTATCATTCATAAACGTTTCTGTGCATTCATTCACCAGTGTTTGTCAACACCAGACCGCACTACAGTCCGTCTCTCCCTAGGGACATTTGATTTACATCCAGACAGCCACATCAAAGTGGTGTGCATGCTGTCGCCCACAACTGTAGTTCTACACCTCGTGTTCTTCAATCGCTGCCGCCTGGAAGGGTACAGCAAATCCTGTTGGTTACAGGCTACTGCAGTCCGCCACATCGCCAAACACTCTCACAGAACGAACAAAGCCATAAAGAGATTAGTGAAGTTGCTGTAGAATATATCTCCTTGAAAACGACGTCTGACCTTGCTAGTCTACGGAACTGTAAGAATACACTGAGCCTTACACTGGCTGGCACTTGACTCTGTCAATATTTAGTCCTTTAGTCGTGGGATTAACGTGTAGGACAAATCTGGCGACACGTCTTGCTACCTAACGTCATGTTCTGCTTGAGTGCGCCTGACAGGACTTCCGTTCCCCCATGACAAGGGGTTGTGTGAGTGGAAACTACAGAGTGACGGCCAAAAGCACCACTCGGACAAACCATAACACGCATGCTTTGCTGAGTCAGCACTTCTCTCAAGTGAAATGTCCTTTTGTTGTGGCATCACTAAACTAAACATAGATGCAAACTGTAGTGTTAAATAAGAAATTTGCCTGCAGTGACAAAATACGGAGGGTGTGTGTGTGTGTGGGGGGGGGGGGGGGGGGCTTCGGAATGTGGGGGGGGGGGGGGGGGGGGTTCGTTTGAACAAGTAGCCTTCATACCAAAAAAACCTACACAAGAAATGCGCGCGCGGCGCGAACACACACACACACACACACACACACACACACACACACACACACACACGACGCAGCATGACAAAAAGAATGAATTTACTATCGATCCCCGAAAGATTTATCTCGTGAATGCACGCCAACAACACGCTTAATTGACACCTGTCAGTTTCTCCATCGTCTCCGTAATTCTGCAGGCAGAGCGTGTAACGATCTGACAGATTTCTCTCTTGCCCTGAAAACAGCAAGCGTCACAGTTCAGGCCTTGTGTGGAAGCCATCACTGACAGCAAATAGAGCGCCGCTTTTTTCCTGTCACTGTCTGATGGAAGGGGGGGGGGGGGGGTCGTGTCTTGGGCTGCCACCAAGGTGCGCCAGCAACAAAGCCCTCTGGCCATCATCCAGCACGGCCATTTCATTAGCCAGTTGTTTGTGGATAAACAGGCGGACAAACACCTCCACAAAAATACAGCAACCCCATACGTTTGATTCCGACACACACGTAATTGGTCCGTATCGTGTGACTGGCTGCACAATGGAATCTTGCGTAGGTGTAGTTTCCTATCAATTTTTGAAAGAAAAATCGAAGCAGTTTCTTTTGTGTGTGTGTGTGTGTGTGTGTGTGTGTGTGTGTGTGTGTGTGTGTGTGTGTGTGAGTTCTAGAAGCTGCAATCCATACGCCCCCTCCCCCGTCCTCCAAATCCATTTCATGCGACAAGGGCAGGCGAAGGAAGGGATGCAAGTCTACCCTCAAGTGCTGCAAGTTTCGTCGAATTACTTCCCTTCTCTTTCCGTCGTCGTTCAGAACGTTCATTCAAGGCTGTCTTGTTTCTCATTTCTTCAACCGCCCCACAAATAATTAATGAGTTCTGTCGTTAGCTTCCATTAAATCGATTAGGAAAATGATGGCACGCAGACTTACAGATGTCGGAAATCTGCTTCATGCAGCTCATCTGTGTCTAGACAGTGTCCAGAAGACAGTGGACCGATAAACGTGGAACACGCCGAGCTGTCACCAAGGGAAACACGCACGCACACACACACACACACACACACACACACACACACACACACACACACACACACACACACACACACACACTCGAGACTGTACAAAATGTATAACTCACTCTTGTCTGTCCTTGTAAGCGGCAGCCAGCGTGGTCCACTGTGTGTGTAGTTGTGACGTCAGATCCCTTAGCCGCGCGGCCTCGTCACCTGACGTCTGACTGATGACGTCATCCTTCTGACGTTCCACCTCCTCTACTGACGGTTGCAGCGCCACCATCTCGCCGTCTATAGCCTGCACACACCAACAACACGAGTCGTTACGTATGACGTCACTAATCGCGAATACACGTGAAACATTGGGAGAGTTCAGCGCTTCACAGAATGATGAGAGGTCAACTTACACCTACAGCTCACGCTGCCTGCCTGCGGAGCCCTCGCACGCTGATCGAACGGCTTTACTGTTCACACGCTACAGGCGTGCAGTGAGAGGACTGACGCGGGACAATACACAAACAGCGAAATCGCGCGGTCAGCATGTTGTGTCAGTGTGTGTTTCTGGGTGAGTGTGTGTGTTTTCACTGTAAGGCGCCCTGAGCTTCTGCGGGAGGGAGAGCGTCCCATCCATATCATTATCATTATTATCATCACAAAGTAATGAGGCTTTCTCTCCACTCTCTACTCACCTTGAGCTGTGCCTGCTGCTGGTCCAACAGAGAGAAGTCGTCAGCGCTGAGGTCCGGAGTCCGCAGTCTCTGCTGGAGTTCCCCGACCTGCGAGAGGAGCTTGAGGACGTCCTGGAGGAACTGGCCCGGGGAGCGGCTGCTGGTCGTCGTGCGCGAGATGCTGGTGGACACCACGTTAAACGTCGTGCGAGTGATGGTGCTGTCCGGGTTGTCCCCGCCGCTGCTGCTGGTGTTATCGCCGGCCTTGGCAGGTGACGATGACGATGGTGATGACTGTGAGGGCTGTTTGTACTGCGCCAGCTGGGAGCTGATGTCGAGCCAACGCTGGTTGAGACGTTTGAGTTCGGGCTCCACGATAGGCCCCGCCCCGCGGTCTGTGAGTGAGGCGGCCCCCAGCTGAAGGTTGTCCAGCTCATGACGGCGGCGCCGGACCTCATCCTCGAACGCCTGCAACACAAGACCCGGGACATTAATTAAGCACTGCGATAGCGAGGCCCAAGGGCATGGCAAAGACGTACTGCATCACGACGGGACGTGGCAAAAGAAATTCGCCATGCACTGACAGAATCTGTTAGCTAGGACAAAGGAACCTGCCCTGGACGAACGGTGGAGAGAAGACAAAGTGGTCAGCTCTTGTACTTGACAACGAAGGCATCCATTTTGGAGACGGTAAACCAGCAGTGCCTAAAACGCAGGCTTCATTTCGGGACAACATCACCATAGACTGATTGACCTAACATACAGAACAGGACACGTATTTATATTTATTTTTTATTTTATTTTATTTATTTACACCTAGACCCCCCCCCCCCCTCTCTCTCTCTCTCTCTTTCTCTCGTAGCTTTAATTTATTATAATTACGGCCATTGCAATACCGTTAATGCACTTGTTCCACCCCCGATCATTATTATAAGTCCCGCTTGTTCATGCTCAGTAATTGTTTACTTGTCCAGAACAAATTGTATTGCAATAAACCTGTTTAAACCAACCACAGAATACATTTTTTTTTTTTGGGGGGGGGGGGGGGGAAACAAAAACAAACCCATGCAATTGAACGTATAGTTATACCAGTAACGCGTTTTCCTCAGCCGATCTGTGGCCCCAGGTAAAAGAGGCGGAAAGAACAACGCTTACATAACAGCAACAAACATGGCTCCACTTATCCTCTATCCGATTCCCTTACAACATGCCAATGCGAGAAACAGCCCCGTGTCAATGTATTTTTACGTCGCCAATTGAGCCACCAACAACCTGTAATGAAGCCTGAGTTAAGCCCCAATCACATCTCAAGTTCTCTACAACATTCTTACACATGCCAGCAGAAGAAGCTCACTAGTACTCGAAGTGTACAGCACACAGCCCGAGGTGACGAACGTTTAACGTGGAGAAGCGTGACCAGTTACGAGAGAGGTACAGTCTGGGTTTTCGTGTTTGTTTGGTTTTTTTTAATTACAGGCCTTCTTTTGCTTGTTTGTTTGACTTTTTTTATTTTGGTTTGTTTTTTGTTTTGTTGTTGTTGGTTTTTCTTTTCTTTTCTTTATTTCTTTGGAAGGGGTGGGGGGCGTTGTTTTTCTTTTTTCGCGAGCGAAAAACGACCAATTTTGTCTCAAACATCATCAACAAAAATTTGAAAATGTTCCTGAGTGAGAGACCGACTTAACTTTCATACCACCTTTCTCCGAGCATGCGCAGTTTAAAATCACAGGGCTGCAAAGTGTACAAAACGGGCTAGTGCACTCCGTATGTATCATCTCCCGACACACAGATTTCTTACTGTAAATAAAACACTAGTCTTTTCCTTCGGGGTTGGCTGATTGGTTGGTTAAGGATTCAACTCTCTTTTTTTTCACCACCACATAAACAAGATATGAAAGACGGTGAATGGAGTGGGAAACGCCGCCAGCACAATACTGCTGGCTCTAAATCAGGAGTTTTTTTTTCCCCGGAAGAGTTGTGGCAATCATAAATCAGTAAACGCAACTGTAGGGAAAATGGTCACACAGCGCGAAAAAATGCACGTTCTCACTAAGCACGGGCTATTTTCTGTACACTCTGACCACGTCCCCGAGAAATGTGACGTGCAGCTAAAGCTCACTAACAACAGCTCCATCCATCAACAGCTTGGCAGCAGACATCGCCACGTGCTTTTTAGTCCTCCTTCCTTTCCTCCCTTCATTCACTTTTTTTCCTTCCCTCTTTTCTTTTGGCGGTGCGGCGGCAACAGAAGGTGTTTGTTGAGAAGAACGATCAGAATGTCGTCACCTTCCCCAGACCTGCCCGTGCGTAACGGGGGTTCCATGGTGCACGTGCCAGGAGACACAAGCGAGGTGTTGTGGAAATTGTTGACGTAATCACGATACACATGCAAAATGAGCTGCGCTTTTTGGCATAACTTTGTGTCGTCACGTTGTCATTTTACTCACATCTCCCCACCCACCCCCCGCGCCCACCGCTCTGTGTGTGTGTGTGTGTGTGTGTGTGTGTGTGTGTGTGTGTGTGTGTGTGTGTGTGTGTGTGTGTGTGTCTCTCTCTCTCTCTCTCTCTCTCTCTCAAATAATGGGGAATTCTGCATCGCCAAGGACCACACAAACACTTCATTAGCGAATGGTGATTTTATCATTATCGACAGACGGCCGAGTTACAAACGGCATGAAACAAATCTGCAGAAAGCTTATCCATGTCTTCCGATTCCGACAGGAGGCAGTAACTGGTACAACCACACGCCTAAAAGCACATGATGTAACTTCAGTCCAGCGTCAGGATACGAAGACGGAGAGAGACAGACAAAGACAAAGACAGAGAAAGAGAGACAGACAGACAGAGCCAGGGAGAGACAGACAGACAGACAGACAGAATGGTTATTTTCCATGGTCGGAAAACAGTTTGGGCATAAGTGCCATGATGGCATCATTTTAAATAGCCATTGCTAAACGCCAACGCGAGCGCGCGAGAGAAAGTTCCACAAGAGCAAGAAATGACAAGCACTGGTGTTCGTGAGGTTCGATTCCCTAAGTATACTTCTCCAACCACCCCCATCCTCCGCCCCCAGTTCCTCGCCGTGATCCAGTAACTCCAATACCAGGCAGTGCAGCAAGTTACAGGCGACCCACTATCGGCGTTTTTCGAAGTGCCAGCACGTGCTACACGCAAGACACATGGTTCACGTCTCCGACACACAGGCAGTGGTCACATTTACGCAACAGAAAACAATAGTGTTACATGGGCGTCGCTGTACATGGTAACCTTTCACGATGAAACTTTCCTTCTGCCTCGTAACAGAACGAGTCTTCCAGTTCTTCCACCAGGTGGCAGCAGTATGCAACGTTTCTCTTACGTCATTTTCCCCCGGCTCAATGCTCACTAATTTGTGCTTCTGTAGGTTTATTTGTTTTGCTGGCTGCACGTCGTTTTCAGGACTGCTCCCTCACATGTGATACTGGTCTGGAATTCACAAAATCCGCGAAAGAATGTAGGTTTTTTCTTACAGAAACAATTCCGACAATGTGCAGCCATGCACTGAAGCAAATATATCTACCTGGGTTGTTGGATAAGTCACACATCCCTTCAATCAAACCTTCCTTTGTCTTCCAGGGTTTGCGAGCGCGCGCACACACACACACACACACACACACACACACACACACACACACACACACACACACACACACACACCATTATAATACAACACACAAACCCAAGCGCCGGTTAGTCTAAACACAATCGTTGATTCATTCATGTGTAACCATCAGAAATCAGTGAATCGTCTTGACAACAGAAACACATGCAGCCCCCCCCCCCCCCCCACACACACACACACCCCGGGAAAAAACCTAGCAGTACACGGTGGTAGTCATGCACTATTAATCTGATTCCCAAAAGACAGTTTACCTGTTCTTGTTACGCCTGACCGGATCCACCTCGCTCAAGACCCTCACTGACGTTTATCATTACCACACACGCCGCGTGCACGTGTGAAATGAAGCGTATCACAATGTTACGCCGACTGCGCTTATGTCAACAGGTTCTGATGGCGCTTGCTGTTGTCTGGGGTGGTGCAGTATCAGTGTACAAAAACAAGCACGTTAGGCAAGGGAGAGTAGGGCATCAGGGTAGGGGGAAAGCAGGGCATGCGCTTAAAGCACACACACACACACACACACACACACACACACACACACACACACACACACACACACACACACACACACACCTGTCTATATGCACCCACTATAACTTCCAATTTGGCAGGTGTAGCGACATCAAACGACTCATGGTTCACACAAACAGAAGTTAACTATCCAAAGCTTGACGGAAGAGAAAGGTCTTCAGATGGGATTTAAACATGGGCAGTGCGGGCTGAAGGCGGAGTTCGATTGGCAAAGAGTTCCAGACAGTCGGGGCTAAGAAGCTGAACGAGCGCTCTCCGGTAGTTTTCCTGTTACGCTTCGGAATTTTGAGAAGTTTCCCGCTAGTGTCTGTATGCTTGTAAATGCACCAAGACGATTGCTGCCATGTTACTGAAAGATTTGCAAAATCTGATCACTTTAAGTCTACACCATATGACGTCAGTATTTCAAAACATCGGTAGCCACTTCCGTTTCAAAATCTAACTCCTGATAAACAAAAAATTCTGCCTTTAAAAAAAAAAAAAAAATTATTTGTTTTTATTTATTTATTTATTTATTTATTTTATTATTTATTTATTTATTTATTTATTTATTTATTTTTTTTTGGGGGGGGGGGCTTTGAAGACCGTCGTTCCTTTCTAGGAAGACTAGGAAATACCAGCTGGGTCTCACTGACGGTCAGCTAATGTTGGTGTTGGTTTGGATGATGGAGGAAAATACATGTACACCAGAGTAGGAAATAACACGGATCTGGAGGTACAGCTGAAGACACGTGAAAGGGTTTGTTGCGTTCCAATGATGCCTCGCCCGCAATGCAAGGTGTCTGAAGTCAGACGATAAATACTGAGTTCAGTTGTGCCTGTCGTAAGATCATACGGCAATAACCAGGTGGAAGCACCCCAACAATGCCTTGCCCCGGCTACATGAAACGTCCGCCAACAACACAAAACACACGCCGGCCGTGATGAACAAGTGCTCCGGGGAACCGGGGTGTCGCAATCAACTGGCACTCTATCCCACTACCAGTAACTCAAATCACATTGTGTGCCGCGCCGGGCCGTGCGTCTCGCCCCATTCTCTAGGTGCACCGGATAACAACACGTGTAGTTGATGGTTCAAAGCTGTTGGCTGCTGCAATGTTATCTCCCTTTGTCATACTATCTCCCCGTCTGTTGTGTTATGTCCCTTCTGTGTGATGATCTCCCCATGCTGGTATTCTGCGTGTGCAACCTACAGATCGTGCTGGATACTGTAATTAAGGGTTTGTGTCGGGTTAAGGTTAGGGCTACCCCCCCCCCCCACACACACACACACACACTGCTTAACAGTGACGGGAGAGAACCGAAAACTGAAGACAGTAGAAAGCCGTCTTAACTGCCCATCACCAACGTGGCTTTAAAAAAGAAACGTCTGTACAAGTTTGGACCCTGCAGCGACTAAATCACACAATCTTCTGATCAAGAGGTCGAGCTAGATCATCTCAAACACCCTCCACCCTCTCCCAAACCCTAAAGAAATGGCAGACACATTTTCCTAGGACATCGCCCTGTGACGGACGGCAAACATAAACTCCAGAAATAGGCAGACCGGTCAGTACCGGGACATACGACTGACGAATGTTACTGACGAATGTTACTGAGAAATGACTGAACTGAAAACGAGGCTATAAAAGAGGAGGGCTGAAAACGAGGCTGCTAAAGTGGACGGCGTCGTAACTGAGAACTAATGGCGCCAGTAACGCGGGTGATGACGAACGCAGCGGTGAGAATCCGCGAGAATGATGATGATTATGGGATCTGTACGTGTGTGGTTCGGAGGGATGGGCGGAGTGAGGGGGAGATGTTGGGTGGCCGGGCTGGGGTCAAGGAGAATACCTAACACAGGGGTCAAACAACACTGACTGACGGACGGACGGGCGTTTTTCCGGCGCTATGGTGCTCTAGATCATTGCATCACCAATCAGGTCTCCACGCCATAGCACCGGCAAAACGCTTTGAATTTTCAGTTATCGGTTAAAACGATTTAAAGGGGCCGTCAGTTAACCCCCCTGAAACCGACATGTACTAATCCATTACTACAAACTAAAGACGTGTATCTGCTCATGTTCAGTCTAAAATAACGGCGTTATGCGTAAGGAACGTCGTCGAATGCGGCATAGTAACGGGAAAAGGGTGTCCATTTTGAACCCCCGTGTAACTGTGAGGTCCGCTAGTGTCACATTGTGTGTGTGTCTGTATTGTGACGTCAGTCTCCTGTGTCTGTATTGTGACGTCAGTCTCCTGTGTCTGTACTGTGACGTCAGTCTCCTGTGTCTGTACTGTGACGTCAGTCTCCTGTGTCTGTATTGGGACGTCAGTCTCCCGCGTCTTCAAGAACGAATGCCCTTTCCCATAATTATGTCCGAATCTACAGTATCCAATCCAACCCATCCTAATGACTCACATCCCAACCCCATCTCCCTTGTCCCAGGTCTCTCCGGGGAAAAAGTAACGTGCACCTGGGGGATTTGGTTATCTCTTTTCCAGCCCCAATCTTCCGTTAGCCGGTGGGTATGGGGTAGATAGTGAGTTAGCGATGTGGCGGAACGGCCGGCAGTATCGGGCTCCACAACCCGACAGACGAGTCAGACCAGGCCCCTAGTGAACAGTTCATCATTCTAGCTCCCGATCACCCGGCATCCGGCGGACCTCACAACACCACACAGCTGACGCTGGGTCTGGGATAGCCATAGGTCGCTACAGGTACAAGCTCATCCTGAAATAAATACTAAGCAAATCGGGAGCTTCAAAAAGCCTTTCATTAGAGGTGTTTAGGAGTTTAGCGTCCTTTTCTACCACAGACGGGGCAACGAGAAAAAGGCCAGCACAAGTATTTGGCCCCAGCTGGGATTCGAACTCACGACCCGAGCACTGAACGTCGAACGTTCTATTACGGGGTACGGATTGGATATTCGTCGGACACGCGCGCGCGCGGCGCGTGTGTGTGTGTGTGTGTGTGTGTGTGTGTGTGTGTGTGTGTGTGTGTGTGTGTGTGTGTGTAATAAGACGTGTCTTTTCGCTGCTGCGTAAGTCCCTGCAATGGAACAAACTGCAAGTCCGTCATGGACTTCGTAACAAGCACCGCTCAATTAAAGAACCCCCCCAGTGGGCCAACTGTTAAAGCAGCGATACATCACCTGTAGAATCATTACGTTGCAAAAAACAAAGGGGAGCAACCATTCTTCACGCCTGCCATCAACCACCTGCCCAGCCCCCCCCCCCCCCTCCACACACACCTAGGCCGCCAAGGAGTGACGTAAACCGACAAATTAGCGAGAATTAGCCAAAAATGCGGCTACCTCCACTCGCACAAATTGCACACCGTTTAAGCAATTGTAACTGATTTATTCCATGCTGTTAACCGATTCCCCACACAACCACCCTACAGTTCAACCCAGCTAGACGGTTTTCCGAAAGGTGGAGAGAGAACAAAAATTAAGCGGAGGTTACAGCCAACGGCTTTTTTTTCTGTTAATTGGAGCCGTGCGAAGCCGATATCTCCCCCTCTATCTCTGTCTTGCCGACTTCAAAAATAGACGTGACTTGACACTGCTACCATCAACACCGTCTATGTGTGCCTGTTGAAGGGTTTTGTTTGCTTCTTGTTATTTTGTTTGTGTATTGTTTTAGCGAGAGATTGGGCGCGAGCAAGAAATATATAACTCACGCTGCGGTACTCATACTTCTCCTATAACCAACTTGTTTTGTTTTATTTATTTATTTATTTATCTTTTTTTCTGTCTTCTGTTAAAGTTTCACCAGCAGTTTTAAAGACGTGACTGAGCTAACTCAAGCATACTGGGTGTTTTCAAGGACGTACTCTGATGTTAATTTAAGTTGGGTTTGGGTTTTTTTGTTGGTTTTTCTTTTTTTTCACTAGAATGTCCTGTAACATTTTTCTATTGTCTAGTTTACCTGCTCTCTCTCTCTCTCTCTCTCTCTCACACACACACACACACACACACACTATATTCCACACAAAAGGAGAAAGAGAGAGAGAGAGATTACGTGTTTAAGCATCCAGATGCCGAAAGCCATGATGATGGCGATGAAACAGAGAAAGGCCAACGACATGAGAGCCGTCAAGGCCATCACGATCTGCAGCACGTCGTCCCCCATCCTCATCCACCACGACTGCAACCCCACCAGCAACTGCCACTGCGACAACCCTAGATAGACCACCAGCAACGCCGCATCCACGACCATGGAAAACGCGGTCGTGGTCCTTCCGTTGTGGTGATTGTTCACTCGATATAGGCGTATACCTTGAGATGTTCCGTAACTGACATTAGCTCGCCAGCTCACGATAGTCCTTAGCTAACGTCACTCAATTCTGCATCCTTGCGCTGTCCAATGAGCTGTCTTCAGCGTAATCCTGAGACGCGCTCAACAACGCTCGATGTATTATCGTGTTAGTCGATGGAGGTGTCCACCGGAGATGTGTTGCGCACCAAAACTAATCTCTTTCTCCCTGCAGTATTCCGTGATGTACAAATTACCACAAGAGCCAGCACTCTGTCCCTGATGCCCACGAAAGATGTAAATAGAAGGATTACTAAGTCTGACAACCGGCGACCTTTACTGCAAATCACCGTCCATTTGTACGTCTCTGTCCTGGCAGGACAATAATGGGCTCTTGATTCCAGATTGATGGTAGCCGTTCCGAACGTGTTAACAGCTTCCCAAGAACCTGCTAGTACCACAAGAATAGCAGACTGAACAGGTCGGAGTTTCGCTTTAGAGCAAAAACACATTCAGGTGGGCAATTCTGATTCCACACTGCAGGGTACGATTCCAGAATGATAGGCATACAACGTGTTGCATCTAGGCAATGATAAAGTACTGACAGGCATTAGACGCAAGACGTCTGGCGGTATTTTCTACAGAAATCTCCTTCACAATCCGTCACCATCACACGCACACCGAGAGCCAATTCAGATTCACCATCTTCTGAAGAGGGAACGATACTCACTCCAGTCTCTAGCCGCCGCACCTGCCGTTCTGAATGAGAAAATTATCAACAATGCAAGTTAACTCCCATGTCTTCTCCCCTTTGCTGATAAAAGCTAATTGAGCCAGCCCGTAAGACAGCGATAAGCAGGTAATGTAGCTGTTTTAAGGGCGGCGACATGCTGAAATACGGTTTGAACCAACATACAGCGAGTACGTATTAACACGCTGCTATCTGCGTTCTCTGCGGCATTCAAAGGAGACGGGCTAAATAGGCCACCTTTATATGTACACCGTGGCTTGTACTCGATAGGAAGAGCACGACCTGACGGTTTTAAACAAATATAATGATGGATACAACCTTTGGTCAATTCAGGTTAGTCTGGACACTTTGCATCCGCACTGGCCAACAGCAGAATCCACACAGGCGTCTGGTACCCCTTGTCACGTCTACTGAAAAACACAACCACTCACCGGCTGCCAAATGTGGAAATTCACAGAAGGGCTGACAACCCCTTGTCGCAGG
This sequence comes from Batillaria attramentaria, assembly GCA_018292915.2. NCBI lineage: Eukaryota > Metazoa > Mollusca > Gastropoda > Batillariidae > Batillaria > Batillaria attramentaria. Next base: position 948,767 of record JACVVK020000229.1, read on the forward strand.
CTGTAAGTCGTGTGGAAGCTGTTTATGGTGGGGGCTAAAACAGTGACCTTTCGTCAAAGCTGGGAAAATCCCACAAAAATGGACGCTTTAGTACAACGGCCAACGTTTGGGACAAACTGTGGGCGGTTCTCTCCGTCTGGCCAGCTGTGGTGCTACAAGTCTGGTTCTTGTCACGAAACAAACGAAACGTTTGTTAGAAAATCAGGTTGCTCTCTCCAAACTTCACAAACTAGACAATTCTCTTCTGATAAGTAATGTGACGTGTAACTTCTTTATCGCGGGTCGCCAGCAGCCAAGTTATGAATGTTTCTAGTGCACTAAGCGTCAGTACGGGGATCCAAAGCGAAATCTACTCGAAAAGCGAAACTGAGCGAAAATGTAAAGCGAAAAGCACATATAACTATATCTACAACTGTCAGCTGCAACCTACACCTAGCTAGTCTCGTGATGTACGAATTCACTCGGAGAAAAGCTCCCCTGAAACCGGCGTTACTGTAGACGTGAAACTGTGTAGAGACGCAGCAGACACTAGACGTCACGCACAACGTTCAGCTGACGATCCTATTTCACGCTTCTGACCATGCTCATCATCACTACTCCACACCTGCACTAGTCACATCTCACCTGTCGTCACTATCTACCTGGGCAGTGTGTAGACAGGTACATATCAGTACACACAAAGCCATGTAGAAACCACCCTCTATTTCGTGAACGAGGACGGAACTACGGCGCAGGTAGAAATGCACAAATGTTGTTGTTGTTGTTGATGGTGGCCGCACTGCAAAGAAACCTTTCCCAGTAAGCCTGGTGTATGTACCCTACACACAGAGCCACTCAGTGAAGGTGAAGCCCTGACGATCCCCACTTGTTGCAAATCATACTCCAAGGACCACTAATGGTCGTGTCATCTAAACACATCAGGTCTGTACCACGACAGAACAGCGACATTGCTTCCAGGTGTTGTGATGTCCCGCTAACCACACACCGGCTTTCTTGGGGGTGAAGACGGTGGTTGAAAGGTGTCACACGGTGGTTCAAGAGTGCCGCCTGAGGGCAGCGGCTGACGGGTGCTAACGGCAAGGCGCCGTGTTAGTGGGGTATCTCACCATTACGCTCCTCACTCGTGGCACCGCTAGGCTGCTGCTACCTGACTGGAATGGACCCTCCCCTCCCCCTCCTGTCCCTCCCTCCATTCTCGCAGCCGCAGGAGGTTACGGCAGCGTTAGTATAGCGCACACACACTGCCACCGACCGGGACCGGGGTGCACACGCAGTGCAAATGGTACGACTGGTCTCCACACCTAAACCCTGCTGTCTCAACTACAACGCTACACAAGTCCACGTCGAGTCTACGGAATCAGCAGCAGAAATGGAGAGAAATGAAAGGAAAACACGGAGCTGTCTACTTGATAAGATTCAAGATGTTCAAACAGGACGCAAAAGCTGAGTGGGTTTGTGAGTTCTGAATATGTTTCATACGAACTGCCGTCGTGAATTTAGTTCAGTTTCATTCCTTGTCCCGAGCGAGGCAGTCCGGTTTGTTGGACAGGCCAGAGAAGACAGTGGCAAACACATAGCCACATTCAATACATGAAACAAAATTGGAACTACAATAATTATTGAACGTTTTGTTTCAGTTGTCAGACTGCGGTTTCTGTGAGTTTCCACACATATTACACCGCAGTGAGAAATCTGTTTCTGCTCCTTTAAAACCAGTGGCTTCCATTTCCTGAGGTCTCTCGGTTCGACAGGTCAACAGTTTGCAAGTAACAGAAAATAAACTATCTGCAAATGAAATTCTGCAAAGTTGCCCTGGTGAACTCTAGGGAACTGTCTAGTACAATGGCCAAGGCGGACTGGAATTAGAGCGTATTGTAGTCAGACAATTATTTCTTCCGTTTCTGACAAACTAATCATCCAAGAACTGTCCTCCCACGGGTGGTCGAAGGAATTTATCTGTGCGGTGGTTCAGGTAAGATCAGAGAGAGTTTAACCGGCTGTTTTCCCTCTGTCTCCCCACAAAACACTCACGTACGGAGGTTTCCTTCGTTTGTAAAGGCCCTGTACTCCCTCCCCCAACACACACACACACACACACACACACACACACACACACACACACACACACACACACACACACCACCGCTCCTCTCTTCACCCCTACCCCCACCCCGTTTCCAGCCCCAAGACAAACTGACATCCGTACGTCTATATACACAGAGTGCATGAGAGGAAGGGAGGTTATGTTTGCGCCGCAAGATACGGGAGTGAGTTTCCCGTCAAATGTCAAGGAGAAGAGGCCGGGTGTAGAGACAGGGTGTGAATGTCGCCGGCGGCTTTTGAAGTGGAGCATCTCGCGGGATAAAACACATTGTACTGCTGCTACTGATCATCATCGCCTTCCAACCACGTCACTCGGGACGTCTGTCTCAAATGGCCAAAGGGCTTAGGTGCTTATGGATTCCACGACGCTCAGGCCATTTTACCAAACTGACGGTGGAAATCTCTCGGCAAGTTCTCTGCTGGCAAATGGTTGCGTAACAGCGAGACAGACAGACGTGGGTACGGGGGGACGCACGCACGGACGGACAGACAGGGCCCGCTCTCAAAGAGAAGTGCAGTTTGTTTAACAGTTTTATGGTCTTTTCTCTGTTGGGTTTTTGACTGTTGGTTATTTCCTTTACATTATTATTTCGTTTGTTTTTGTTGGTTTCTGCTTTGGGATCTGGTTTGCGCTTGTTATAATAATATTTGAGTGTCCGTTCGTCCGCGCGTCTGTTTGATATTTTGTTCAAGTTTCTTGTTGTTTGTTGTCGTGTTGTTTTTTGGTTGTTGTTTTTTTTTTTTTTTTTTTTTGTTATTTTTTAACCACAATCCAATGCGCTATCAAAGTCCAGACGATAATCCACCCCGCATCCGAAGCATGGTTGTCAGTTCTGTCATTCCACACCTGACTGCCCCGTCACGCTCCAGCGCTTCCAACAGGTGAGCGGTGCCGGCAGCGCCAGACAAGAGGTGAGCGGAACAAGCGACTACCTGTCTGATGGAGCTACCGGAGTGAGGAGAGTAGCAGAGGCCTTGGGCAGGTGATCAGAGGTGAGACGGATCAAGTCCATCACTGTCTCTCTCTCTCTACCTGCTTCGTGCGGCATGAAGGTTAAAGGCGCGCGTTCCACGATTACTAGTATAGGCTTTACGGAAGCCAACTTATGTACTGAACTGTTGTGCTTTTGTTCTGCGCCTGTACACTCAAATCTTGATGGTGGATACAGCTCTGACTGCAATTCATGTACACTCCTAGCTGTGTGCACCAGAATTCAAACGGCCCGAAGCCATTCTAGTCAACGAGTGGCCGCAACCCTGTAGAGGACGCCTCGCTTTTCGCTTCGCGTTTCGCCTTGAACTGCTGTCTCACAGTGCCAGCCTGGGACAGGCGATCACTGTGAAGCTGCGTACACTTGTCAGTTTTACTGGGTGCGTTTACATTTAACCAACCCGAGTTAAAAGTGACCCGGGGCCAACCCTGCCACGAACCAGGGTTGAACCCGGGTCTAGGACCAAGCCGCGTTTCAGATCTACATGCAGCTGGCGTCATATGATGTTTTCGTCAAGGCATGACGGCGGGCATGACGTCAGTTTTCCTACGTCATTGTCATGGTTAGACTTGCAGAGAATGTCGTCTAAATGTTACTGACCCCGAGTACAACGGTAGTGGAGGCAAATCCGGGTTGACTGTGTTGTAACGTGAACAGCCTCTGTGGTACGATGCCAGACATTGCCGTAAGAACCCAGCGCGATTTGCGAGCTTACATGCAATGTCGGGAGACGGAGCCTCCCAGTCAATACGTCACTGTCTTTACCCTGTACCTGCCCCGTGTGGCGTGCAGCTTACAGGTAAAACTTTCCTCCATGCTCCGTCTGACGTGTGGAAGTGTGTGAGGGATGGAGTGGATCTAGGGACGTTGACTGCCGCCGGTCTGACCAAGGCAAGTCTACGAGGAGTATACTGGTCAGACTGACGAATGGGGGTCCTGATGGCTCATGTTGTCTGACAAAGTCATGTCTGTCTTGTACGGGGATTTTTCAGACGAATGCTTGTTGTCTGGTTGTTTGAGAGTTTAACGTCCTTTTCAAGCACACACGGGTGATAACATAGACGAGACAACAAGACAAAAACAAAAAAACAAAAAAAACCGCACAAGTTTTTGTTCCCAGCCGGGATTCTATCAAGCGAATCCACGTCGACTTGTTATTTTCTCTGTCACTAAGCAAACTGGCGAATCTTATTGCACAAACTGAAACAAACAACAACAACAACAACAACAACACACTAATATTTCTCAGTCTAAAATTGCGGGTGGTTATGTGGTGCGTTACGTCAAATTCCACCACATGATACGGGGGGTCATCTCAAAGATGGGCAAACGAAGAAACTGAAGTGAAGTGAGCTCACAAGCTTCCAAAAACTGGATCAAGACTGGTAAAGCGATGGCTCTCTCTTGCAGTTCCACTAAGAGGTGTTCCGGTAAAATTCTCTCCCTTTATCTCTCCGCACTTTTTCCACCTGTTTTTACCACCCCGTTCTTTCAATCTGAACATCTCGGATTCATCAGTAACTACAGACACCTGACCCCTTCTCCAGATCCAAAGGAAAACGATGCTGCAGACTTCTCGTCACACGTATACCATCTTCTTCCTCCCAATAAATGAACACTGGTCTATAAATAACATCCGGGCAATTTTGGGTGAGTGAAATGAACCGATAGGTAGCTGCAGGGTGCACAGATAAAATGAAAAGAAAATAATTCTGGTGTGTTGGGTTTGGTTTTTTTTTTTTTTTTTCCCTCCCAACCTCAAGAAATACGTCAGAAAAAAAGTGGGGTTGTCTCCCCTGAACCGTGGATACTGGTCTATCTATTTATTTTATTTCATTTTCCTTATACCTGTTTTCCTGATTGTGTGAACACTGACGTAAAGTAGTCATGCGTACAGTATGTACATGTTCAGCAGGTGTGGCTCCTTTTTGTGTCGGGTCTGATTTGTTATTTCTGATAATGCTTGCTGTTCATTCTTTCTCGACACGCCAAAGGCAAAATTTCCGCTTGTATGGCATGGTATGGCAGTCTTCTCTCTCGCGCACACATCCGCCTCTTTTGAGACGCTCAAGGCGCCGCAGGGCGGGAGGATGGAGCAAGGAAAACCTGCTGCTGTGCGGCGGCACTTCATGTGCAAACTTCCACGTATTGCGAGCTAACCTCCGCCCTGCTATTCACTCTGGCGTGTGACAAATTGTCCTGTTTTCTCCGCCACCTCCCAAAGTATATTTGTTTTTTACTGACCCACTTTGCCGTAACACCTACAGAACACACGCTTGAATTTCTAGACAATGTAACTATGTGCAACCTGCGACGCAATCCCCCCCCCCCCCCCCCCCCCCCCCCCCCGAGCCTCATCAGAGCCCGAAAACAAACAATGTAAGACGCGGAACAAAAACTGCGTCAGCTCGCTTCATCTTTGTCCCTTATCTCAAAGCGGCGTGCTGAAAATTTCCCACAGTGGAAGGGGAAGAGGCCAGGAAGATGGGCATCCCTCCACAACGCCGGCTTCTTCCACCGGAGATCAGTGGGTAAAGGCGAGAGAGAGAGAGAGAGAGATTGCAGGTAAAGACAGGTAGGAACCAAGTGCCAGCACACTGGAAACGCGGCAGGAATGAAAGGTGTGTCGAGCCCATGCTTAGACAGTTGTAGGGCACGTTACGATCTGGCGCGCTAGCAGTGAAAGACTGAGACAAAGAGATGAGATTCAAGGTGCCAGTAAACTGGTCGAGGTGTCCAGTGTTTGTACGCTGCACACAGTTACTGATTGACCTCGTTCGGCAACTTGAAGCGCCAGTGTCCTGCAAGCCAGAAACGGCTATCTCTGGAGTTGCACGGATCACAAGAACAGACAGTCGGTGGGTGGCTGGTTGCGGGTTGGTGGCACGGGCAGGGGGGGCTGGTCACGGGTGGACGGCTGTTTGAGCTCATGTCACGGAGAATAGCTCCAAACGCACTCCAGAAGAATTAGGGCCAAGGCATGTTGTAGCCGCATGTCACACGAGAAACACGGGGGAAAAAACACCATGTTCGCTGTTTGTTCGAACTAAACAACATGTGTTACATCAGCCTTGGCAGTTTTCTTACGCATCCAGCATGCATTTATAAGTTCAATTTCAGTCAGACGACAAACTGTGCG
>JACVVK020000229.1:957500-960000 GCA_018292915.2 Batillaria attramentaria
TAAACACAGAAACGTTTCCTCCAGTCTTCTTCATCTGGCCAAGACACGTGATGCGTACAACGTTTGACAAGTTAATCAGCGAGTTTCACACACTTTCCGCTCCGCTTCACTGCTAATGCACCCGGAAAACGGTTACCTGATGACACGAGCGTGAGGGCGGGCTATCAAACGCCACATCACTGCACCTCAACCTGCACCACTTCAAAACGGTTAGGCAGGTAAACACGGCAGGTACACGACACGGCGGCAAGAGAAGGAGGTGTTGCCTCGACTGAGAAGTTTTGCCGTATTATCTAATTCAGGAAGTCGTGTGGGAAATGAACGGAACTGCATCCAGGAAAGACTACACTTGTCTTTTGTCACACGAAAACGGTGTGTGTGTGTGTGTGTGTGTGTGTGTGTGTGTGTGTGTGTGTGTGTGTGTGTGTGTTGTTTTGTTGTTGTTTTTTTACACATAAAATGACCTTCTGTCTGAACAGTGAAATCATTCGACGACACTGCCAGAAAACGTGGGGGGGAAAAAAAAAAACCCGATTTAAATCTAAGTCCATGTAGCACTGTGTTGTTGCTCCGCCATACCGCACGCACACCCTGGCAAAAGACGAAACTCGGCAGACGATGCTAAGACTCGACGGGGAATCCATCCTGAACGGTAAAAGGACTAAAACACTTTTCATATCAATGGCATCTACGCCTTTTTACCAAATGACGGTAATAATGCTCTCAGTTCGTAAACCTCTCTCGTAAATCCCTGGCGTAACAGGTTGTTAAAGGCACGCATTCAGCGTTGGCGCGCGGGACACAGTGGCAAGGAGCAGATCTATGGACCTATAAACACACGACAAAACGCCGGTAAACGTGTCAACATCCCCCCTAATATCTAAACCTGCTTCTACGATAACCAGCGTCAGGACTACACTCTGCCTTTCCGGTGTGCAGCCACGAACAAGCTAAACAACGGAGGACTGGCAAAATCGTCCTGCTGATGCATTTTCAAAAAGAAGTCTACCCCAAAAAAAAACCAAAAAAAAATTGCAGAGAGAATGGTGGTGTGGATACGACAAATAGGTGTTATGAAAAGGTCTGTTACCTTCCCACAATGAATACGCCAAAATGACTCAGCCCGAAATATTCAACTCAGAACTGAGATGGTCTGCGCGCTGCGCACAAAGAAGCATGTGCTGTTTTCTTCGGGATGAGACCTGGACTGAGAGGGTTAGACCTGCTCAGTTTTCCCATCACATGAAGCAACATGCCTACACAAGCAAACGTACAACAAGCGTGAAAGTTCAAAGGAAACAGTTCACGAGCAACACAACAGTTAACAGATACCAGCTCCACCCTTGCGATTTACGACAAAGGGAGACAAACAAACAGAAAGAGGAACGACTGACTTAACTCCCCATCTTTCCGGTCAGACTACAAGAGAAAACAAACGACTTTGGTAATTGGGATCTTTCCCGTCCAAAACGATTCCAGGAAGGAAATTGCAAAAGCCGAGTCAAAACCGTTTAACAAGACGAGGCGCCGTTCTCGATAGGTTTTAAACGAGACGGAAAGATAATTGTGTTTGTCTTCTGTGTATGTTCCAGAAATCCAGACAAACCTCAGTTTTCGAAGTTGCGTAATGATGTTGAGTGAGATTTTGTTTCTTAAGACAGAGAAAAAACAAAAGGTATTTTGGGGCATCCTGGCTATTTTAAACAACAACAACAACAACAAAAAATGGGTCCGGAGGTTTAAAAAAAAAAGTTTGCTAATTTGTGTGTGTCGGAGAGCTACGGAGTGTGTGTGTGTGTGTGTGTGTGTGTGTGTGTGTGTGTGTGTGTGTGTGTGTGTGTGTGTGTGTGTGTGTGTGTGTGAGTGTAGCAATTGTATATTTCATGATCTATCTTGCACACTAACCTAACAAACTGTCTCTCGATGCTTTATGTGTGCTCTATTTCCCCGGAATGAAGCAGAGTCTACGAGAAAGATTGTCTTCAGCCGATAACCGTTTCGGAATGGGAAAAACGAAAATGGAAAAAACGAAACGTACTATTCGCGTGTATACCCAGTGGTCGAGTAACCGCTTTACGTCAACACGAGTTGAACGTTCGTTCTGTCATTTACACGTCACGTGGTGAGTGTGAGCTGTTACGTTTAGTGTGCAGACCGGCCGTTTCTCTTCTAACACGACAGGTAATTTCCACCGAGTATTTCCCCTTGACAGAATGCCTGGCTGGTGAGACCTGTTACGGCACCGAAAATACTCCACAGGGCAAGTATTCATGAAGCGCGTTTAGCTAGGGTAAACGCGTTTAGGACTAAACGGGCGATTAACAATACTAATTTCCCATTCCTATACGCCCGTTTACATTTTAACAAGTTTATCCTCGCTTAACGCGTTTCATGGACTACCAAGCTAACCCTAACCCAGGTCTCTGCACATATGCCCGCGCGCGCGGGAAGAAAGAGAGAGAGAGAGAGAGAGAGGGGGGGGGGGCCCTGACAATCCTAT